>KN469476.1:0-62303 GCA_000787095.1 Periophthalmodon schlosseri
CAACAGACCGATACAGCGACCGCATCCGGCAGCAACTGCAGCAACATTTTAATGAAATCCAAAATTCCCTCAAATATCTTAAATTACCACTGAATGCAAATAAAACTAAGTATATGCAAACTCCTACAGCCCTGACAGGTTGCCCCATGCCAGCAGCACTGGAGGATGGGTCAAATGCACAGGACACATTTCCATGCAAGGACAAAATCTCTGCCAGAAGAAAGATAAAAAGAGTTGGCATTTTTTACCACAAGAAAAATTCTAGGTCTCTTGTTCTTAAAACAAAAACAAAAAAATTCTATAAATGGTTTTCAGAAAGATGCATGAACAATTAACATGAACTTAGACATAGAAATCAACAATTCCTAATAATTTTCCATATTTTGAATGCAGAATAGTTCCTCAAAATAGCGCCTATATGAATTGAAGCATTCATGTATTAATCACGGATAAGCCTAACACAGGTTATCCGTGCTTTGACGTAGCATGTTCATTATGTTGCTTATGTAGTTATTTTTGAATGTACATGTGCTCTGTTTGCCTGTCTACCTTTCCTAGCGGTTTCCTTGAAGAATTATGCCTGGTTATATACAAGCTCACAGAGGACTATATCCTCAGCTTTGGACGACTATGAGGCTAATTATTATTAAGGACTCTCCAATTGGATTATGGGAGACTGCTTTGCAGCGGCCTATGTTTGCACACAGCCCTTAGACAAATACTGGACTGTGTCAGTTATTAGTGGATCTGACAAACAGCCTTGAAAGCTTTTTAATTAAGCTATTGTGGATACAGTAAACGTTATGTGTTTGATGGAGGAAGTCGCTTAACTTCACTAAAAGCCTGAACCAGAAACATGTGCTTGGAAACGCACTTGTGTCTGGAGGCTGCTCAGTTTCAAAGAATTGGTTGTTTTAATTAATAACATAAATGCTACATAAGATGAAATAATCCATGCAGTTGTTTTGCGCATGTTTTGCCATGGGCTGTAAGGAGAAGAATTGGCAAGATGGATAAAGGTTTCTATCAGAGCAAACAAGAACATGATTGATTGTGAAATCAGATTACTGAATGAAGAAAAAAGAATACAAAAATCTAATGATTAAAAAAATTAAATTGAAAAAACACACACACATTCATTTACTATAACTCATGTGTTTAGTGCGCTCACATGAGTTTCCACTAGTGAAAATGTTGCGGGTAAGAGCTTTCTATTCATTCAATACAATGTGTTTGTGTTACATTTTTGTATGAAAAGCTTTATAAAGTTTGGCTTGATTTTGATTTGATATATAGACATGTCTGCAAGTTTATACCAGGCACTGGGGGGGTCCCAAAATGTAATGTTATTTACACTGCTCCTTAAATAAAAACATTAATACTGGCCTGACACCAGTGGCCTGCACCTTTACTTGGCCATGATTGCATTAGTTCCACAACACACACTCCTGACAGTTCACAAAATTTACCATCTTCCTTGATCCTGGACCCATGTTGATTTACCACATATGTTTTATAGTGTTCAGACAGGACACATGTGGCTATTAAGCAGAGCAGACCTAGTGTTATCTAAACAGGCATCTCGCAAGTGGCCCGGGCCTGACCCACGTCTCCAGCCAATAAGTCACTGTCTATTATTTGACCATTTGCAGGTGGACAGCCCTGAAGTTCCCTTGGACTTGATAGTTAGATTGACTGCGTTTAACTCCTCACTCTTACTCGAGCGAAACAAAGCATGGCCCAGCATTAATGCACTGGCGGATAAATTCTCAGCAAAAAAGGCCATTTAAAGGAAAGTGTAATCTACTTATGCAGAGCCTGCTCCACTGAAAAGTATTCGGCCCCTATAGTGCTTAATGTCTGTGACGCTACTCTCATTACCTCAAATGCAGCATGTTGTTAAGGGGACATAAAACTACTGGAGGTTTATCTGTAACATATAATCTGCCCACTGATTTATAGGTAACTTGTAATTAAAATAAAATTAACCGGAAATACAAAATAAGCAAAATATAATAACACACGTTTACTTTGGTGACTGTTATCAATAATGTCCCAAAAAGAGAAACAAAAGCTGTTTCTTGATGCTCATAAATTGCTTTGTTGTTTAAAACTTGACAAAACACAATTTTAGATAGAGGAGCAATTATGGTAAAAATGAAACATTGGGGGCACTGTGACACTGACAGTGGAGTGTTGTGCCGATTAAAATTATATAAATACGTAACTATTTGAATGTTTTGTTTTTGACACTGAATAAAAATACTGTGCACAAAGATACAATAATAGGTTGTCCATAGTTTTTCAATTACATTTTGGACAGCTTCTAGACTTTTATATTGCTATTTGGAACTACCTGCTTAAAGTGAAATGCTGTTTGCCCTTTGTTTATCTCAAACATAATTAAAGTAAGACTGAAGTGGCTTCATTTGGTCCCAGGGCTGCAGAAAGCCTTACCATTCACTATATGCAAATTAATAGTCCAGCAGGTTAAAATAAAACCTTAACAATTTTGTTGTTGCTTTGCCAGTTGTTTTTAAAAGCTCATTCTTTCTGATTTGTAATTGGAAAATCAGCTTGAGACCCAAAACACAAAAAAATAAACATAATCAGCTTTTAAATCATGTAGAGTTTTGTAATTCTACATAAAACAACAGCATTGTTATGTTCATATCTGTGGACAAAGTTAGGCAATATTTATGAAAAATCCTTCTTATATTACCTGGATTTAAAGGTGCACTATATCACCTGCTTGTCTCCATGGAAATGCCATTGCTTTGCCTGGAATGTTCCACAGTATGACATGAAACATCCATCTACATGGAAACAAGCTGGTGATGCCAACAGGTCAAGTTACAGGTCAGATCTGTAGAGAGGCAACCCCACACACAATACAAATGCATCTTTTTCAAGGGTTGGCAATAAAAACGCAACTAACTGAACAATACAATATTGACACAATTTATAGTACATGCCATACTAGACCAACTAGAACAACTCTGTGAAACAAGCAGGTGGCAGACTATATACCAGAAAAGTTACCTAGTGTACCTTTAACTACCACAAAAAATAAACTCAAATGTTGTGGCCTGTGTTGCTGCTTCCCCATTCAGGGCCCCCTCTCTTCTTTTTGACCAGTGAAAACTCAAGTCTGTGGGTCCCTCGCTGCACCTGTCACCTGGCTGTGAGGGTGAGGACAGCCGAGGCAGCTCTAATCCTCCTTATCTTAATAGCATCCAGCGCTATCACTAAAGCTTCAGGGACAATCGACCCATTCTTTCTTTATCAACACAGAGCCTTTTCCTGCATCAGCTCCCTCAATCTGACCTCTTCACTGTCCATAAGATCCAACATGCGTTTTTCTACTGTTACATCATCCTCTGATCCTCTGGCTTAAATGACTGAAACTTTAAGAAAATGTACAAGGTCTTAAATAAATGCCATAAACAGTGATAATAATGCCTCTCAAATGGATTGGGTGGATGCAGATTGAATTTCTCTCTTTGGGTTGCCAGATGCTACAAGCAAAACCAGTGTGTAATAAGCCTAAAAGCGTCAAATGATTTGTCCTCAGCTAATGGCATCCCTGGTTCAGTTATGATTGTTCTTAAACCAGTAACAGTAACAGCTGTAACCTGTAAAAGTAAAAGATGTAAAGCCTGGGTGGTCAGTGTGATACTGTGAATAACTGTTTTTGAGGTAAACTTTCACAATATGGATTTGTTGCCACAGTAAAGAGTAAATATTTGTCTGTGATCCTGGGGGTCGATGTTTAAGACAGGCCTTTATTTTTTTCAGCACTTTTCTTCTTTTGACATTTTCCCTGCATATGGGACCTACCTCTCAACAGCAAAGTTGGAGTTTGATTCCCAGCTGGGCCAATACCCGCTTTCATTTATTTGGAGATTTCACTGTGGGTTCTTTCTGCATCGGGATAGTCCAGTTTTTGTTGTAATTGGTTAAGATTCAATCCACCTTTAAGAACTACAATTATTTTTGAATGCTTGATCAATGTGGGTTTTTTTTAATCCAAATGGATTCATTGAAATGCGTACAATTTGTATTATAAATTATAGCAGAATACAATACAACTAATATGTGCAAAGTTGTGTGAAATTGAGACAGACTTGCACTAGCAGACTAGGGTTTTGGTTGACCATTTGTAAAGTACACCCATTGAGACAGGTTTGTTTTGGGACCACTTGGCCACTGCTCAAACTTCTTTGGGGTAAAGTAAAGACACCTGTGCAGACCTGACATGTGCTACCTCACTGTACCACTTGACTGTTGCTACGAAAATATAAAAATCTGGTTTGAGAAGTCTGACAAAACGTACAAATGGCTTCAATATTTTGACAGATAACACTCGGGTCAATGTGTGCCTTGGCTTTGGGTTATTTTTCTTATGGTCCCACACAAGCCAACCTGCAACAAGGGGAGTCAAGAGGAGGGCAGATAGCTGTGAGCAGTGGACCGTGTCTGAGTTTATCTTTCAAAACCCCACACGCCGCAGTTTGTACAAGACTCAACTCAACTCCAGATGATCTGTTTGTCCAGGCTAATGTTCAAATTTATGTCAAACACATTCCATCACAGGCACAATTGGATCAAGATTTTGAGAAACTGTTTTTCTTAGTAGGAGACGTGACTGCAAGGGGCATCATACCTCACATGTGATCGTGTTTTTTATGTTTCTAAAATCAATGTAATTATGGAGGAATTGAGGAAACATGAGAAGAGTTTTGTTAAAATGATTTAGTTTACTAACAAAAATGGACTAATGCATTCAATGAACCAAAGGATGAATAAAAATTATTGAAATAAAAGTGTTCCCAAGATTGACCCCTGTGGAACACCAATAGATATCAAGACTCAATATCAATATAAGTATTGTGATACATTAATGAGTGTAAGCATTTCTTTGGATGCAGAACTTGTCATGTTTTTAGCGCTAAACAATTCAAAACATGTTTTAGCAATAAACAATTTAAAACAAAATACTGGAATGGAAAAGGGTCTTTCAAAATGTTGCATGTAACAGGAAGCTGAAACCCATATATAGCAGAGCTGCTGTTGTATAAAGTATCATAACAATCTCACAGCATTTCTCAATTCGTTGCATATGGCTATACTACGAAAAACTAGAACTATAACAGTAGATATTTTTTTCATGACATGTCAAATGTACTTTTTAAATGGGCACCAATTAGATAGCAGATCCATTATTATGCATATTGCTGCATAAAACATGGATGCAATGACCTTAAGGCTGACTATGATGGAGTGATGTTATTACTACCAGCACTATATATTTAAAGCTTCTCTCACAGTGGCAGGAGCAAACCTCATCAATGTGTAATATCCGGACAGTGTATAATTTCAAATAAAACATTATCTAAAGTTTAAACAGCCGCAACAATGACATAAGTTCAACTAAACACTGTTGTTCATTGTGTCATGCATCAAGTATAATGTCTCTGTAATAATTATCTGACCATAAGCGGCAAAGCATGTTATCAAAGGCCAAAGGACAAGCCAGGAGAGACAAACAGTTTGTACTTTTCTAATAATAAACAATGATGGGGAATGGCTAATCACAAAAATATCCCTCTCTATAACACTTTTGAGGGATGCCACTGACAACCATCTAAAAATTATGTTGGCAATTGATACAGAAATGGCATTAGCAGACTACAGTATTTTGGTTGATGATTTGTAAAGTACAACCACAAATTGAGTTTGTTTTGACAACCATCTAATAATAATGTCATGAAAATATTTATTAGTACATTTGAGTTGCAACTTACATAACTTTAACCACTAAGATAATAGGCTTTGAAGACATGTGAACTCAATGTGTGTTTTAGAAAATATCAGCCTATAGTCTAACAACAACAATACACCATGTAATGTTCACGTATGCAAACTCAATACATTTCTGTCAGGGTTCTATCTGTATACTGTTGCTGAAAACTCTAATGTGTCCTTTCAATATCAGCAGGAGTAACTGTGCTGAGTGGACACTTGCAAATGTCCTTGCAATTTTCTACTGTAACTGATTCAAAGTTAATCAGCTATAGAAACCATCTGCTAATCGAAGCAAGACAAATTTTATGTGATGAGTGATGACAAAAGGAATGATATGACATCTACATTATAATCATGTAAAATATGTAAGATGTAAAACTACTTACAAAAGGAAAATATGGCATTTAGTGTCTACTGTAGTAGTGGTGGTGGTGTGGGTCTGGTTTTAAAAATATCTTTATTCAGTTAGAGATGCTCCTTTGCCAGAAAATTTCCTGAAAAGCCTGAATTCTTACTGTGAGCAGGGTCGCCTCTCTGCAGATCTGACCTGTAACTTGGCCTCAGGGCTTCACATAGGTAAGTTTTATTGCAGTACTGTGAAACATTCCAGGCATTTCCATGGAGAGAAGCAGGGAGCAAACCCTACACTTGAAAAGTTACACCTTTAAATTTTTTTACATTAAATTATATTAACCTTTCACTTTTCTCCAAAACAAATACTCTTTTTCTGGACATAGTTTGGATTATTTGTTATATTAACCTCGACTTGTTATCGGGTCATCATGTCACATTTATCACATGTGTATTATTTTCTATCTTTTCTTTGCTTTTGAATTGTAGATCAACCTTTCCCTTTTGTTTTTGTTGTGATGTGTCCATTATGTGTGCCTAATGAACAATGAAGCATTTTGTTGGCAGGCAGTAATTGCTTGGAGCGTAACAGTGGGGGTATAATTAGGGGGACAGGGTGGACTATATGACTTGACGAGTGGTACCGTTTAATGATAATGGGCTGTGCGGTGGTCAGCTAATCATGGCGGTCCGACCTCTGCAGCTCTGGGTGGGATCGGGCCATGACTTGAATACTGACGAGGTGCCTGCCCACGCTGCTCCACGCGCTAACCTCCGCAGGGGATCAAGTATATCATTATGGCTGTGACCCTGCGCCACCTGCAACACTGTCATTATCACGGGCTGTGTGGAAAGAGAGAGGGAGAGAAAGAGAACGCTGGTTTAACTTACATAAACTGATGTCATAAGGATAACTGTGGAGGGTTATTATGCTGCACATTAGATGGTATTATTATAACAGAAAGAAAAATCAACATGTTTACATTCTCTCAGGAAGATATGCATTTTGAGTTATGGTGCAGCAACAGGTAAATATTACCAGTTACTGTGTAGATAGAGACATACACATCCAATAAAAGTTAGTCTGAGTGCCAGGTCCAAAGACAAAAAATGTAGAAAAGAAAAAAACAGTTCTGCACAGCAGTTCTTTGGAGCTTCCATTTATTTAATCATTTTAATAGTAAAAATAAATATTACCAACCACATTAAGCACAAATTGTCCATCAGCAATGTCATAATAAAAAACTACAATTTGCTTCAAAACCAAAGTAGGTGATAGGCGTACATTAGCAGGGCTTTAAGCTATATGTAATACTATTTAATATATCTGTGTAATCCCTCAGTCGTCCAGGTCCAGGACTATTTAATATATATTTTCATGTCCAAGGCACTAACTCGTAGTATGTAATACTATACAGTATCAATAAAAAAATAGTATAAAGTATTATATTAAAAAATCAAGACATTAAAACTTCAGTTAATTGATAGCCCTATGAACTGACAAGCAACAAGCCGCTTGCAGATCTCCAAAGAGTCAGGATTAATGCAAGCACTTATTGATTATCTATTATATGCTAATACCATATAAAGAACTATGAAACATAATTATTTGGTCTTGCGCACTAGTACTCCCAGCTGCACTGATAACTGAAGACACAAGCCAAGACAGTCCCAGTCACTCTGTGTACCTTTAGCGAATCATATTATGTAATAGGCCTGCTGTACAACATGGGATCTGCTGAATGTGTACACAGTATAAGGAAATGTAAACCTTACCTCACTATTTATTACTGCTTTGAAGGATACTTAGTCTAAACTTTAAAGTGCCAAGACATCGTATCTCAATGTACCGTGTTCTAAGATTTAAGGCTGTTTTTTCTACGCCTCTTAAAGTCTCCTTAGTTACAGTGTCTCCCTGTTATGGTGTCCTACTTTGCCCCTGTTCACTTTGAGTCTCTGTTGGTGCTGTTTATGCTCAACTTTGGTCCAAGGGCTTGTTATGTCTTGAATGGAGCATCCTGTTATTTAAAGCAAGCACTGTCTGTCTTCTTTGGGATTTTACACAGAACTATCCTTTATAAATATGCACATTAAATTTTATCAGACATTTTAAAAGATGTCCATATACTCACTTTTGTATATCTGGGCTATTAAAATGTCTACAGTCTATGCTTGACAAATAATACATATGTAGGCAATGCTATAGGCCTATGTTAATTTCATAGGTTCAATATTAGTGGAAGGTATAGATGTATAGAGGTAGAAGAAATTCTAGAATTAGAATTGATGGGGGAATGGTAATAGCGGAGACAGTGTTTCGGAAGCCTTCAAAATCTGCTTTGACACTATGATCCAAAATGTATATTGACCAAAGTTCAAATCGTTCAAATCACTCCTTTGTTCTTGTTTTGATAATCCCTGTGTAGGATACCATTAAACAGTTGGAATATTACTGATAGAAGGTGAACATGGCCCTCTGCTGGTTGTCCTTCGTATTGCAGGTCTAAAATAGTGCTTCTGTCTCTTTAAGAAATGCCCTGTAGCAACAAAGCATCATGGGTGAAGCCTCAGTAACCAATCACGGCATTGTTGTCAACGCGTTGTTATGGAGCTTCTCTAACGAGTGGTCTGATTTAAAAGAAAAGGGTTTGAACTTTCAATAAACATTAAATTTTGACAAGATTATAAGAATTAAGTCCTTGTAATAATAAAATGTCGTCCGCCGACCGAGTGGATGTTTTGCGCGAGCGAAACAAGGCGTTAATGGCTCAACTTCAGGAGCAAAGGAAGAAATTGAAAGAGGCGGTGAGCGGTGGGTTGCAGAGCCGAAAAAGAGACAGAGAAGACGGGACAGAGGGGAGCTGTGAAGCCGGAGAGGTGTTGACTGTTACGGATGGAAACCGAGGCCCAGCCCGGGCAGCTCTGGCTAGACCCAAAGTTACATTTTCAGGTAAAACAGTGTTGAACTAACGCCAGATTAGCCTTGCGATTTCCTTAGCCGAGTTGCTAGCTAACGTTAAATAGAGATGAAGTGTGGTACACCGCTGCTAACACGAGATGGTGCTAGTTAACTCAATAAAATGTATGGGTGATAAATGTGGTGAACCTAACTACCATCAGTGCAATTCACTGCCACATACGAAGAAGCAGCTTCAGATTAAAATAAGTAGTAATACAACATTTCCTTGTATCTACAAGGGCCGCAAGTATATACAATTTAAAATGTTACTATCATAATTTAATAGTCTTATTCTGTGACCATGACAGATACTATCGAACACTCTCCTCCAGTCCAGACATCTACCATGACATCTGAGCTCAGAACAGATGTGAGACATACTTCAATGTCACCCAGCTCTAAATCCTCCATGGTAGGTTTCTCAGTTAAACAATATACATTGAATAGTAGTAAAAGAGGGATTATTTAGCCATCTGATAGGATGGACAAGAGAAATTTAAGCTTTTGTATAAGCTTTCTGTTTATGAACCCACAGACAGTGGGAGATTCGAACAGCCATAGGTCAAAACATCGGATGTATTATGTCATGCAGTACACCCACTTTTGAGTTAATATAATGATGTTCACTATTTAATTTGTTCTACAATTCATGTGGCACCAATGAAAAATTGGGATTTTAGGTACAGATGCCTAAATGGCAGTGCAGAACAACCTAAAGAGGGACAGATGGTTACTTTAAATGTACCCTCAGATCAATTTTTTTGTACTGTATTTCTAAAGTAATTAAGTCTTAAAAAAGTAACATGTTACAAGGATTAAAGAAATGCTACTAATCATTTTGTATTTTTGTAGAAAGGGCAGCAGAGTGAAGAAACACATTCAACTATAGGCCGTTTAAGACCACTTCTGGGTTATGACTGGATTGCAGGTACTTTGTTACTGGTACAATGTACTGTATCTACAGAAAAAAAACCACAGACCACTGAAACCTGTGAATCACACAAACACATAATGATTGTTTTCAGGACTCGTAGATGCCGAGGACTCATTAACAGAGCGCTCAGATGAATTTTTTAACGACCTGTGCAAATTCAGAGCTCTGAACAGAGAGCAGTGTGTGAACAGCCGACACTCAGGGTGAGTTTTACACGATGAGAGACATTTGTGTTATCAAAATGTTTTTTAAACACATGTACTTATTAAGTACAAACTTTATCATGCCTTTAGTAAAGAAATTAATTGGTTGTTTAAAGCCCCAGTGCTAAAGATTTCAGCCAAAATGGACTAAAATAAAGGCATTTAATTAATTTTAATTTCCATGTCATTTACATTTTCAAGTTCAAGATGATATGGCTGTGGTTCATTCTGAGGATTCACAAACAGTGTGCCATTTCTGTTACTATTTTTAATTTTTATTAGCCTATAATGCTAATATTTTCCCCTTTTTATCTGTATTTTTCTGTGATGCACTTTATAAATTATAAAACTTTGATAGATAGAATGATATACCGCCTGGAATGTGGCTCTGTTCAACAGCTTTTAGAAATCGTCTGCTTCCTCCAACAGGTTTTCTGAGGAATATGATGCAACCCTATCATCAGTGTCAGACACCATCTCTGACATTACAAAAGACACCCATCAATGTAAGAACTACCTTAACATAATAGTACTTGAACTTATCTTGCATTCATTTCACTTTTCATTTATCTTTATTTATACAGAGAGAGCCCAATGAGAGTACCAGACAGTTTTTTATGAGCACCCTATTAAAATACAGTACAATACAAACAAAAACAAACAAAACAAATAACGACATAGATACGTTTAAACCATTAAAAACAGGGGCAGGTGTGATTATAAATGTTTATCACCAGATTATTAAAGTGCATTAGTGCCACCAATGTATCCGGCTTTGCGTGTCCTTGAAATGTGTTCCATTTTTGAAATCAAAAGCTTTTTTCCCCATTTCAGTTCTAGTGCGGCCAGTTTTTAGACAAAGACAATTATGAGATCTTGTATTAAAAGTTCCCGTATCAAAGTTGAACAAACAAGTGAGATATTCAGGCAGTCTATCAAGTAGTCCCTTATAAATACATTTTATACAGTGTTGTTCTCTTCTGACAGATAGCAATGGTCAACCTACTTTTCCATAGAGAGGTTTCAAATTCATCACCTGTTTTGAAACAAAAGGCTGAGTGAAAGAGTGAATCTAAAGGTTTCAAAGTAGAGGCTGAGGTCTGCATGTGTATTATATCTCCATAAACCACTACAGAAAGAAAGGTTGCTTGAACAATTTCTTTTCTGTAATTAATTATAAATAATTATTAGAGGGAATTTTGGATTTCATTAAAATCTTGCTGCAGTTTTAAAATCGCCTGATTAACAGAGGGAGCACATGCATGCAAAACAGCATCATCTGCATATAAATGTATGAGGCTTTATTTTAAATTGTAACCAATGGAATAAATAAATTAAAGTAAAAAGTAGCGGGCCCAAAATTGAGCATTGGGTCACTCTTTTGCCTAAAGTTTAAAAATTAGATTTAAACCCATTGGCTACTACTGCCTGGGTCCTGTTTGAAATATGGTTTTGGAATCAGTTACATGTAGCATTGTCAAGTCCAATATGCTTCAGGCACTTTAAGGGGATTTTATGATCTACTCAATCAAAAGCTTCAGTTAAATCAATACCTAGTGCTACACAATCTTGTTTGTCATCAAGGGCTGTGAAAATGTAATTTAAACCTTTTGTGGTTACAGTGAGACTAACTTTTCTAAAACCTTTACAAGACAAGGTAATTTAGATATTGTCCAGAAATGATATACATTTTTAGTTGTCCCACCTTTATGCAAAGGCAAAACATTTTCCATAAACATTTTCCCATAATTCCATAACTCCATAACTACCATTTGAATTGATAAGGGGCAGGTAGTGATCAGTTCCCGTGGACTTCTTTGGGTCTATGGAGTGAAGTGCATTTAAGACATGTAAGTGAAAGGTCTTAACGAGTAAATCTGACCGCTATCTACCAGAGGTTCAGTTCTGGTTTTGTTAAGATTATATCAATGAGTGTGCCCTTATTTACATTTCTAGGGTCAGGACTAGTCGGAATCAAAATTAGTTGTGTGAGATTCAGACCATTGCTTAGGTCTTTCAAAAGTTTCGGACTCTTCCCAATATTTATATTGCCCATTATTAGGACTTTGTCATTTTCCAATTTAGAAAGCATCATGAATAGATCATTAAGAGCATTTTTGGGTGATGAAGGTGCACGATAAATACCAGCAATAGCCATTTTTTAATCACAGTCATTTCCATATAACAGACAGACACAGATATTCAAAACATTTAGGCTTTGAGCAGGAGAATAAAAGGTCCACAGACATGATCTTTAACATAAATGGCAACACCATCTCCTTTAGATTGCCTGTCACAACAAAAAATGTTGTAATTTTCAATACTGATTTCCTTACCACTTATATCTATATTTTCCAAGCTATCAAATAAAAATATCTGGATCTGTGTCTGATTTGCCCAGACTTTAATGTAATCTAATTTAGATGTGATACTACGTACATTCATATGTATAATTCCCAGTCCCTTCCTTGTCTTGAAGTTTTGCATATCAAATAGACCTAACTCTTTAGGGATACTAGGCTTATCTGAGATTGTATCTAATCTGTTACATTATTACAGGTACCTTTTCCTATAGGATAAACAATAGGCTTTTTCCAGTCCCTCTAATTTCTGAGGAGTGCTGTCCCGTGTGCAAAAAACACAAATCAGAGCATCCCCACACAGCGAAGGAACCTGCTCTCATAAGGTAATACTGTATAAGTGGGTCGATTTGCCTAAGGACACCACAATGACCTACTTATGACTGCATCACGCTATACAGAGTCTAAAAGGGTTACAAAATTACCTTTAATTATAGCTCAGTGGTTTTGTTAACACTCCACCTCTAGCTACATTTTGCATGGTTTTCTCTTTTTACTTACCACTGTTCAAATTTACAAGCTGCAATGAAGGGCCAATGAGAAAATCCGATCAGTCAGTGGCTGCGTTTACATGCGTCTTCTAAATCTAATTATTATCTGATTTTTTGAGTTATAAGACATATTTAAGTTAAAAATGACATATAAAACCACAAAATCATCTGATTTCTCTCTGATCATGGCCCCTCAGATTACTCACATCAGATTTTGTGGTTTACATGTCATTTTAATAATCATAGAGGTCAAGAAATTAGATAATTGTTTTTTGGTGTCCATGTGAACTTAGCCAGTGTTTAAATACAAGTATGTAAAGTGAACACATGCCAAATATTTCTATTTTATCTATTCAGATCACGAATTCCAAACTTTAGTCTTTATTTTAGAATGCTAATTTCACAATCACATTATGTTACTTGACTTTAAGGTCTATAAACAAACAGTATATTTGTTTTCATCCCTAGGGTGAGTATTCCTCGCTCCACACTTCAGCCTCCACACAAATACAAGGCTCATCGCAGGTGCAGCTTTGACCCATCAGACAGTCTAAGTTTGCCTTCGGTGAGTAAAAACTGTATTGTGCCACTGATTAAAAAGTCCTTCCTTGGTATTATTGACAACGCTCCTCACTTTTTAAATGTTTCGTTTTGTGTTAAGATACTCCTCACATGATTTTACACATGTTGAATAATCAGCCCATCACCAATTGAAATGTACTGATGATGCTACAATAACAAGATCAAAGTTTTCTCATGTGGAGTTTTGGTTTGTTTTGCAGCACTGCCTGTCAGGCTGGTCAAACAAGGGTCAAAGCACTGAAACAGCACAGAGTAACCTTGACCTGAGGAGCAGTTTGGACACAAAGAGGGAAGCTGAAAATAAGGAACTAGAGGTGAGGACCTGGCCTTTAAATATGGCAAACCGCTGAGAAATAGTAGAACAGGCTCAAATGTTGTTCTTGTTTGCTACACATTTTCACAGAGCAGTAATCTACAAAGACACCTTTCTACTCAAGGCAAATGAGATGGTTTTGCACATCTGGAAATGTGTTTTAACATACAGTTACTGTTTTGTGTTTGTCAGGACCTGTCTGCTTTCAAGACATCAGATCAACAGAAGCCTCAACAGATACAACAAGTGTCTTTTCTAAGTCGCCACAACTTCCTGCACTTTTCACCCAGAAAAAGAAAATAAGGATTTTAAGTTTTAAGATCTTACACTCAAATTGATGGTGTCAATCCAAGTTGAGCGATGATGTACATGCAATGTTTACATTTTACATATTGTAGAGAAGGATCAACTCAGTAAAAAAAATCTTTTCTAAGTCGCCACAACTTCCTGCACTTTTCACCCAGAAAAAGAAAATAAGGATTTTAAGTTTTAAGATCTTACACTCAAATTGATGGTGTCAATCCAAGTTGAGCGATGATGTACATGCAATGTTTACATTTTACATATTGTAGAGAAGGATCAACTCAGTAAAAAAAATCTGCTTATTTTTGTCTTGTTTTGCCTTTAAACCACACAAATCAACTTCTGAACACTAGCAGCAAATGAGGAACCAGTCAGCTAAAAACACGTCATTTAGCACGTGTTCATGAAATTTCACAACAGTAGAAAAATAGTGACATTGCACAAGAAGTCTAATACAGTCTTAAATGTGCTGTCAGCATTCATAATGGTAATTGATAGCCTAATGAGGAACCCATGTTTGTTTAATGATGCATAATATTAGAACTGTGGCTTGTAATAGAAACTTTATTTGATGATCTACTCTTGGAGGTAGATTTTCATCTTGTAAAGACTTGTAATAATCACAATGATAATGGTCTATTTAAAATCTATAGGTTCATTCAACGTGAAATAGCAATTCAATTTGAGTAATATTTAATTTAGTTTGAGTTATGTGAACACAGTTGTGGAGTTTTTATTTAACTAGAATATTAAAAGGCATATGTACTTGAACCAACAGAGATCTTATCCTTGTTCAGTATTATATGTGGTATCTTACTGCTGTTTGTGCATTTGGCTTGAGACCACGAATTTCCCTTTTCCCACTGTGTGTTTTGGCTCCAGATTGATGCATACTTCTGTTTTTGACTTCCTTTGTCACTTCCTCACTTAAGGACTGCACGCTGCAGAGGCAAAGGCCCAGAAAGATACAGCACAGGAAGTCACATCCACCCATGTAGCCCAGAATTAACTATGTGAGAAGCAGCATAGAGGTGTTCCACTGTGGTTACCATCTTCTTTTGCACTGTCATCAAACTTAAAAATTTAAGACAAAAATATGAATGCATAACTTCACCTTACATTTTCAATAAACCATTTTGAAAGCAACAGTTTTCACTTATACTAACAATTACTACCACCTCCGCTTATGTTACTTCCATATGGCACACAGTATTGTGGCTGAAACTATTGAAAGAGGCCTTTGCATCAAGATGCTGCAGCCATTGTAATGTGAACATCACACACTAGACGTATGCCACAAGCTGAGCCTAAATGAGAGAGGAGCAAATAATGTGGGAGGGGGAAATTTTGTGCACAATACAGCTCCTACTCTGGAACAAACAAAACAGAATAATATGATTAAAGTACACGATATAATAAGCTGCTACATCACTTTATCAGACGTGTATAAAGGCAACCTTTCATAACAGAAGTGAATAATGTTAGCGGTGAGCAGCGTGGGGCTGGAAGATATCAAGTGGCAAATAATAAAACATTAATGTTGGCCATATTTTTCCAATGAAGAAGAACAGTTTAAAGTAAAGTGAGACAGGCTCAGGTTTCCCATGGGACCTGGTTGAAAAGATTAAGTCAACCCCCTTCCATAGGCTCACACTGGTCAAAGTCAGACAGACTGGGACACTGGGACATGGAATGCACAGTTTGAGAGGCACGGACTGGACACAGTCAAGCTGTCAGGGCTCTTAAACTCTCCTCGAGAAGAGGGGAGAGTCCACCCCCATTCATTGGAGGAGTTATCTCAAGTCTTGTTCACAAGAGAGGGAAGGGTGCAGCGATGCACCTGTATCATACAATCTGTGCTCCCATTTTCACCTCTGGTCATGAGCTCTGCCACTTCTGCCCTCCTGGAATGCAATGATTTGCTTTATAACTCATTCAATAATCACTAAACTAATGTTTGTAAAGAGAAAACCCCAGACTAATGTCTGGAAGTGCAACGTCAGACTTAACCTGCTGTAATCTTTTATGGGGTTTTGCTAGCTTCCTTCCTCCAAAAGCTCTCGGCACATTTCAGGGAAATCACTCGTCTGACCCGCCTCCTGCAGAGTTTGCACACACTGCCGTCTCTGTCCTCACACATCACTCACCTTCTGAGAAGCAATGGAGGATTTAGTTTTACTACTGGTTTTGCTCCAAACTGTAACGGTTCAGGTAGGTGTTTTCATATCTATCTACATTTATCTATGCGTCTGAATGTGTCTGATTTGGAGAGAGCAGGTTGACCGGCTGTTGGCATCAGTCTACATTCCTCTGATCACCCCTAGCGCCGGTATATTGTTACACCAGGTTAATTCAATTTGTGTGTTGCAATTTTGGGATTAAGTTGAAAATACATTGCAGCTTTGTAATTGTATTTCTATAATGTAACTGAAAAGCAAAGTACAGTATTCAGTAACTGAGTAAAGAGTGTGGAAAAGTTTGTAATTAACTGGTAATAGTTTATTGGAAAGCTGGGGCAAATCAAATCTTTACCCGTAATATAAAGAAAGTGGTTAAAGATGCTAAATGGCGCGATTCATGCTTAAAAATAGTCAATGAAAAGGTGCTCCCACTGACAATTGAGCCATAACAGTTTTCAACAGAATCAAAGAATCAAAGCAAGATAAACGGGGCTTAATAACAGAAACATTTTGGCTTTTGGCTTGGCTACGTGAACACGTGTCTTGGTTTGGTGCCAGTTTAGTCATGATCTAATTCAGGTTTATTTCCTTTTTCAGTCCTAGTTTAGTCCTGATTTTAATGTGGTGTGTGCAAGTGTGAACGCAGCCTTAAAGGTACACTGTAACTTTTCAGGTAGAGAATGCGCTACCTGCGTGTCCCAGTGAATGTTACTGCTTTACATAGAATGTCCCCCAGCATAGCATTAATCTAATCTATCTAAATGGAGACAAGCAGAAGACACCACCTGGGCTAGTTACAGGTCAGATCTGTGGAGAGGTGACTCCCGTTAAAACACCTGTCACTGAATAAATACACATAGATATGTTTAATACCATACTGTGAAAGCAATAACATGACCATGGATGTAGACCAAGAGGTGGCAGACCCCTCCAGAAAAGTTACACAGTGCACCTTTAAATGAATTGCTTCTGTTTAATTGCATTGACTCTATAATTCAGTGGTTGCTGTTTATCACAGGCCCCATTATCCTCTCACCTCTTTGTGTTGGTGGTCATTAAAGTTTATGCCTCTAAACAGCCGCATCCTCCCGGCTGCCTGCCTCGTTTCCTGCAATACAAAATGCTGTACAGAGTTTCATAAATTCTGTGTCATCAAAAGGGCATTGAATTGCACTTTCATTTCGTTGCTTCTGCTACTGTTTTCTGTTTTTCAAAAGCAGTTTGCGTGAGTGTGTACACAGGAGCAAAGAGCCCAACGTTAGACACAGGTAAGACTTTGTAAGGCCCACAGAAAAGGGGAGTGACAGGTGAAATGCATCTCTTCAATAGAACAAAAGCTGTCTGTCTCCCCACATGGCCCCTCACACAGGAAAACTGGCAGGTGGGGGTGGCAGGTGCACTTCGGACTAAAGTGATTACAAGGCAAACCTAACCAAGTACTATAATTTTCTTCCTTTCTATCCATAATATGTGCTATTTAGTGCTGCATAGGTTAAACTTAAGTATATTCTAACTTCTGTGTTTGATATAATAATGCTTTAGTTTTATATTTCCAGATACTCAGTGTTGTCTTACAATTAAGTGAATTATTTAGTAATAGTCCAGTGTTAAACCACTCTAAGCATAAGCATAATCCTTTAGCATGTAGTTTATTCAATCTCTCTCTACAGACTAGAGTTTTCCCACAAGACTGGAAATCTGCTGCGGTCATCCCTTTATTTAAAGGAGGTGACAACTGTGACCTGAACTGCTATAAGAAAATATTGGAAAAGACTTGTTAACAGGCAACTTATAGATCACTTGGAGTCTCACCATATCTATAACGCTATGCAATCTGGTTTCAGAGCTAGTCACAGTTGTTTAACTGCTACATTGAAAGTTCTCAACAACATTATAAGTGCTTCTGACAACAAGGAGTACTCTGTAGCTATTTTTGTTGACCTAGCCAAAGCTTTTGACTCCGTAGATCAAAATATTCTACTGAACAAGTTAAAAGAGACAGGTTTTTCTGACAGCAGCATAGCTTGGTTTAATAGTTACTGCGCTGGCCGCGTACAGTCAGTGAGACTCTACCTCTCCATAAAGGTCTGCCCTAGGGACCTATTCTTGGCCCCACCCTGTTCAATATCTGTATTAACAATATCACACAAGCCACAGGACAATCTCATATGCATTTACATATGGATGACACTATCCTTTATGCATACAGTTCCTATCTCCCTGCTTCAGAACAGCTTCACATTGCTTCAACACGCCTTTTCTTGACAATGAACAAGACAAAAAGTATGATCTTTAACAGCTCCCACACACGGAGAGCTCAAACAAAATTGTGTTCTTGGAAGGTTTGGAGATTCAGATTGTCAATTACTACAAGTACCTTGGGGTATGGCTTGATTCTTTTAAAATGCACATTAATAGTCTGCTTACTAAACAAAATCAAGATTTTTTTTATAATGCCACAAAAACTGCTTTACACGCCCTGCAAAAAAGCTTTTGGTTAAAACTACAGTCCTCCCAATCCTCGATTATGGAGACTTAGTGTGTAGATCAGCATCAAAGGCACTACTACACAAGCTCCATGTGATTTATCATGCAGCCATCCACTTTGTTACAGGTAGACCGTTTACCACCCATCACTGCACACTTTACTCCATGGTGAAGTGGCCCTCTCTCCACACCCGCAGACAAACACACTTGTTATTGTTCTTTTACAAGTCTTTAATTTGTAAAACCTCGTCCAACCTCAGCTCACTACTAAACATCCACAGTTCCAGCCACACACTCCGCTCCAACAGCTACATTAACCTGGTCCTTCCTAAAGCCCGCAGCCCGCACAGCTTTTGGCCGCTCCTCATTTCAGTTCTCTGCAGCAAGTGACTGGAACCACCTACAACAGACTTTACAAACTGATTTCATTTTTACCTCTGTCAACTTTTAAAAACTCAACCCAGAGTATTTTACAAGATCAGTGCACATGCTTTTAATATTTTTATATCTTTAATCTGCAGATGAGTCACTGTGTCACTCATGTTATGATTCACTGTTTCACTGTTTGATGTGTGAGTGTTTGTGAGTGTATTTTGGGCTGTATTATGCTTCCTCTTGGCCAGGTCGTCATTGCAAATGAGAAGGTGTTCTCAATTGACTTACCTGGTAAAATATTTAATAAATAAAAATAAAATAAATGTAGCATTTGCAGTCAACAAACATGAGTCATTTGCTGTTTATGCATGATCAGCAATATTGTCAATGCTAATTTTGGCACTGGGAACGTGCTGCGTTTTTTTTAACATGACTATTTTTAATACATGAATATTTACATTTACAAAAATGTACTTGGCTATGTTTTTTCCCCTGTAATATACCAAAACTCAATGTAATAATACGTCATCAAATTTAATACAAAAAAATTGTGTTTTCTATAATATTTGGCTCAAAAGAACTGCTTGCTTTTGAACACTACCACTTCACAATTCTGTATTTTTGTAATGGAACTGAATTGAAGATATAAGAGTAGGCCAAGTCACAATTTCCACTGCTCATTTCAGCCACATTCAGGCGTTAGCTTGAAGTCTTCATTTGAATAAAAGGCGGTAAATTGCTTTAAATGTGAGTGTTTTTTTCCCCCCCAGATAAGCTCCGTGCATTATGTAGCAGCTGCCAATCGGGTCTGTCCAAGCTCTTTAACGTACACAAGTGAACGGTCAGGCCTGTGCTGCAGCCGATGTCCCCCTGGTGAGTACTAAAACAGTATGTGTCCTTAGAAGGACTTGACCCTGAAACATCACTTTGCATTGCTATTAAAATAATTGTGAACTATGGTGCGGATCTGTTTTTTTTTTTGTTTTTTTGTCTTTGGACCCAGCACGCAGGCTCAACTTTTATCTGAGTCTCTATCTGCCAGTACCAAAAAAACAGTAACAGCAACAACACACTGCATTCTTGTTCATTATCAATATAATCTGAAAGTAAAATCTTGCACACAATGCACAAAGAACCACGTCAATAAAAGATGAAAAGATGTGAGCTTTGATGATACTACAGTGGAAATATGTGGTGGTGTTTTAAATGTGGAGGCTATAGTAGGGTAAACAGCAGATGGTTCACAAAATGTGGGTTCACAAACAGGTGGTTTTATGAATGAATAAAAATAAATAGGGGTTGGAATTTGACAATATAAAATCTAATTGTTGCCTGACCATGCAAACATCTGGCAGTTTGGAGATACTGACCTCAATATTGTGATTCCATGCTTTTTTTGTTTAATCCAGAAGTTACAGCATGCATGCTTACAGGTGGTGCTTAGTTTTCTCCGCCCACACATTGGTTAGGCTCTGTCATGCTCTGGACAATTGCCACCATCACCAATTGTTGTTAAAATAAAGTAAATTTGTGACATACTTTTTTTTTGCCATATTACTCCACCACCAAATTTCTTCCACCATAGACTCTGAACCACTGAACTGTGCTCCAAACCACATGCTTTTAGTGACAAGAGGATTGGCTGTAGACCCCTCCATTTAAAACCAAAAAGACCCAAGTATATTATTGATGATTAAACAACTGAATCTCGATTAAAACTAGACTATAACTGCACAGCCCTACACTAACAAGTTGAAATTTTTCCTCTCTTTTTTATTTCCAGGACATAAGCTGAAGGAGGAATGCACTGAAACTAATGATTCTGTCTGTGAACCGTGTGGACCAGACCAGTACAATGAGAATTGGAACTTTGCTTCAAACTGCATCTCCTGTGTGAAATGCAAAGATGGTCTGTAACATAACTTAGTAATATGTATGTCTTAGACTTTTGTGAGTTATTTTTAATGTGATGCCTCTCACTCTTAGTGAAGGGTCTGCAGTATGCACGGAACTGCTCCTCCACTAAAAGGGCTAAGTGTGAGTGCAAGTCGGGCAGGTACTGTTCCCTTGCAAATAAGAATGGCCAGTGTCAGGAATGTGCCCCCTACAAAAAATGCAAAAAGGGATTTGGAGTATCAAATCCAGGTAACATGTTTACCATTTAATTAAGTATATGTCTGTGTAATTCCTCAGTTGTCCAGGTCTGATCCATAGTAAGAGCCAAAAGTAAAATCTGCCGAGGCAGTGGCCACCAGTAATCTGACCGGAATTGAAGAAAAGTAACGGCTTGGATGAGCAGCGAAACATCTTCACTCCTACAACTTTTTGTCCAGTTGACAGATTTTACTTTTGGCTTTTACTATTAATTAAGTATAGCACATTACATTGCAAGTTTATTAATATTATATTAACATACAATTACATTTCAAAATACCAATTTAGAGCCCTACATTAATGCTTATTCAACACTTAGTGGTGGTATGGTCCTAGGTCGGAAGGTATTTTGTCTTTAGTAAATTGGCAAATGTTGCTCCAGTTTTGACAAGAAAATCCACCACCTCATGGTGTTTCAAACCTTATTTCAATACTAAGAAAAGCCTTGATACTGAATGCCAATTTAGATACTACAGGGATTGTAATCTGTCATCTATTCTTTTTAGACAATAGACTACTCAATAGTTTTGATAGATCAAGACTATACTAGGACTATTCAGAAAGTGTCAGATTTCATCCTATTTATGTTATATTATTCAGTACCTATCTATTTAGTATCTATTTCTATGCTAGCCAGTATCTGGGTATTGAATTTTTGACAAATCTAGCACCTTGCACCTTCTTTCTTTTACATTTAAAATTGTGTAACTATTTAATTTATAATTCATTCAAAAATGGTTGTTGTTATGTTATGTTATTTATTTAATAATGTGCAGTCTTTGTTTACTACAGTGACAAATGCATCTAATGTAATATGTAGAAAGTGTCCAGAGGGGACTTTCTCTGACACTATCTCCACTGAAGCCTGCAAACCCCACTCAATGTAAGCACTACCATCTCAAGCATTACCTCATGCCAGGATGTACTCTGACCCTATTTCTGTCTTCTTCTTTAGCTGCGATGAAAACATTATCAGTAAAGGCAATGCCACTTCAGACACAGTATGCAAAGCTGCTGCGAGCACCCAACCCACGGTCACGCTTAAGACCAAACCAGAATCTACAGTAACGCCAGTAATTCAAGCCAGTGAGCACATGAAGACAACCCCAGTCAAATCACAGGCATTTCCCAACCAAATCTCAAACTACACAACTCCTGTCAGTTTGAGTTCTACAACAGAACTTCCCAAATGGACAATAAGCCTCGTGCCACTGGATACTGGACCAGATAAACAACTAGGTATGGTAACTAGGGCTGAACAGTTTTGGAAAAATATCTAATTGCAATTTACAGAAAAGCATCATAATTGTGATAACATTTGCAACTTATTTTAAATAATCAAGATTCTGTTCTGTTTAAGAGTGTTAACATATGAGAGAAGTCTGAAATTAGGGTTGAGCAATAGGGCAAAAATTGATAACATTTTATTCTTTCTTATAAAAAAACAATTAAAAATGGCTTTCAATATTAATTCTGGACACTATCAAGACAGACAGCCATTTAACACACACAGAAAAATATTCCACGACACTCTGTTCCACACCACATTCTTTTACTGACCGAGGACTGACTGTAAACCCCCCGATTAAAAAGCCCCTTGCTAGTTTGAAATGAGATCTTGATTTGATTCAGATTTGAATAATGGCTTGCTCTGAAATACTGAAATTTCTACTGAAATACTAACAGCTAAACTAATACAATCACATGCATTTCAGAGCATGTTTGTTGTTAGTAACCAAAATAACTGCATTTGCAAACACTGCTTCAGTGACCTCAATGTCATTACAAGTGTTATTGCACTCATAAAGTAAACAAGTTTGAAATCTTACGTTGAAATTTTATAATTTATTTGATTATATTGTTTTTCTATTTAAAACTAGCTGCAGGCTTTGGAAGTGTTGCTGGCATCTTTCTGATTCTCATTGTGGTAGCTCTGGTAGTATTCCGTAAACAAGTCTTCAAGAAAGGTAATCAAAAATACAATAGTTTTCAATGTAACTGGAAAAAAAATCAATCTTTTCTTACTTGTTTTTTAGCTACTGTAGAGTATGCAAATGGAAACTGTGACACAGACAGTGATAATGTAAGTATTATTGTATTCCACTTCACTGCATCTATCCATCTAAGTTACTCAATTTATGTCTTCCATTTTATTTTGTCAGATGCACCATTTTCTGCATCATGTAGTGTTATATTTCCCCAAAATTGATTTAAGAGTAGATGGAGCCTTCCTAATAGTCTCTATAGAATGTTTCTCAACCAGGAGGTATTTTCAGATTTTAAAGGAAGGTGAAAATTAATATTATTTTTATTATTTTTTATTAACATTAAAACAAGAAAATATAATAGTAATAACTGACAATATACCACTATAGTATACAGATTTATTTGCCTAGTACCTGAGTTCGCAGGTACTCGGAGTGTGAGGCAAAGTTTAGGAGGTACTCAAAACTAAAAAAAAAAACCCACTGCTATAGAAGGCTATTGCATGTTTGTGATTTGCTGAAGCTACTAAGCACATTTCACCTAGTTAAATGTTATCTCATTCTCACTGTGAAGATGTTTGGGAGGGTTACTAGCATAGGGTCAGGTTTCTATATGCTTAAGACATCACCTAACTTCCCTTATTTGTTTTTAAGCAGACAAACCTCTATTACCTGGACACTGAGCATTCGTGTTTCAAAGCTGTGCAGCCAGAACAACAGGGTCTTCTTGAGAACAGGGATGCCAACCAAAATCACTGCATTAGCTTCTGCAACCCTAATGGAAAACTACAGTCAACAATGCCTGTTTACCAACCTCAATCTGCCTTGTCCGAGCCTCTTCCTCTCCAGTCCAACGTGGATCAAGTTGTTTCCCAAATTGGTACAAGTTTGCAGTCTTCTTCACAGCCCACAAGTCCACAAAGCATGGTCCCTAGTCCTCTGGTCAATGTCAACATCAATTTGCATATTGGTGGACCTCCAGCGGTGATGCTCACAGACACAGCACCAGCAGAGCCTAAAATCCCCTTTGGAGAGGAAGAGGAGAGCTGTAGTCTTCTGCAACAGGAAGATGGCAAGCCCTCAGTGCTGTCTGTGGAAGAAAGTGGAAGTTTTAATAATATGTCATCAAAAACACCAGACCAGTTTGTGTAAATAGTTGTTTTAAAAGGGTGGGGAGTTGAGGTTTGTTGTGCGTTTGAACAAAACATCGAACGGAAAGGTGGACTTGACAGTGGTGTGAGGTACAGCTCTTTCGAACGGAAAGGTGGACTTGACAGCAGTGTGATGTACAGCTCTTGCTACATGTTTTGTTGATGTAAAAGTCAGATGGCTGTGCACAGAGGAGGGACTGAAAGTGGTGTGGGAGGCATAGGCTAATAATGCTGTTTATATGCACAAAAGTATTAATGTAAAAAAGTTAATGTAAATAATTGTAAAATAAGAAGTATAATTGTAAATTCCTACTTGTTTATTTTTTACTTTTTTCTGTCTACTCTTAAACAGCAGAGGACTGTATCAAATGGGATGCTGATTACATTGATGTTGAATGTCTTATTTAGTCAAAAGAGGTCTACCACTCTGCCATGTTAGGTGACGGTAAAAAGTGAAATTAGCTAAAATGTAAAGAAACCAGAACATCAGTATGTATATGTGTGAGTGTGTAGCCTATGTGGTTGATGTGATCAAAATTGTAATTCAACAAAAAAGTTCTCATGAAGGATCTATCCTAACGTAAAGAAAGCAAACGTTTTTTTACAATTGTAATGTAATAAGGAAAGTTGTTTAAAGCTAAATAAACTTTTACAATCTTGTTTTTCCTTATAAAAATGTCCAGCAATTTTTCTTTCATGAACTTAAGCTTGTACCTTTACTTTTGTGTTTATAGAAAAGAGCGCCAAAGAGCAAAAATTCAAAGAACACTGACCAGAACAAAACTGGATAAACTTTATTACTGAAATCAAGTCCCCCATGTGGTTACTTACGGACAATACTGACAGCTGTTGGCAAGATCTGGCTATGACAGACTACCTCTTCTTTTGGCTCCCTTCTCTCTCCAAATCTAATGTTATAAAATTTTAAACTCATGAAAATTGACAAACTATTTTACTTAAAATCGCAATCTTCCTTTCAAAGATATTCATTTATTTCTCATGTAAAATGTAGAAGCTAGCCTTGGATGCTAAGGAGAGTGAAAGGAAGACTGTACCACGTTACCTTTCACACAGGGGAAGTAATACTATTAAAATACTATTAATTACGTATTTCCGCGACAATGCTAGTGAATTTACTAGGCTTCTGTTATCTAATGCAGTTCATACTGTGGATGATTTTATATCTATGTTTGTTTTCTGTCAATATTTAATTTTAAATACCCCTTTTTGTCTGAGTTGGTACGGTCTGTTGCCGCTGTGTTCGCTCGTCTTCCTGAAAGAGCACTGTACTGGAGCCACAGATGTCGCTGCGAGGACACCAGTAAGTTGATCCGATCTCTCATTTTTGCAACTAATTCAATCAAAATCTCTCAAATAAACACCCACGTTGGTCTGATATGTTGTTGCTGGATCTTGTGCTTAAAGGCGTCGCCTGTTGACTTTGGTTTTAGCCTGTTTTATGCGTCTCTTTCTGTCCCTCATCCTCTGCTGTCGTGGTCCTGTGATCGTTTATGTTTACAAATGCAGCCAGCAAGAAAGCCATTTAAATAGCAGTTTGTTAAGCGATATGACGGTTAACATGCTTGATGTATTGAGAAAGCTTGTTAAAATTAATAGAGGCTTGCATTTGTACTAAACTCTTTCCATAAGGGATTTGTTAAGGAAGTCTGGGAAATCAGGCAGGAGCAGCAGGGATAATACTGCCGCAGGTGTTTCTTGCTTTCCTGTTTTCTCTGTGTCAGCTACAGATCGTTAAATCCTTTATATTTACCACGTAATGCGTGCGAGACTAGAGGAAGGTAGATTAAAGCAACACGTGCAACGGGAAAGACAAAATAATCTATTGGGTGATGTCAGGAAACATTGTAAGGATTCAGTTGAACATGTTGAGAAAGATTGGAATTATGACTATTTTAAATCTAAATCAGGGGCTATTGTACGCATGGAGGTCCCTCAAAGTTCTTGGGGAAGTAGATATTGCCGACCAGAATCGTATAAACAGCAGTTTGTTAATGTGTAACTAAGGCGTCAATAGTTGTCAGTGATTTCGTGCACATATCTATTTTTCTAATTATTGTTGAATGACATAGTTGCTGGTATTTCTCATTAACAGAAACAGAAAGAAAGGATTTCTTGAAGATCTCGTCAGTCCACTCCCACATGGCAGCAAGCCTCTTCTGCACACAAGATTAAACTACATCCAATAATCTACAGGTTTTAGATGCAGCTTGATTTCAGTGTTCTCAAATGGCTTGCTGTCTGAAGGACGAGCTCCTCTGTTCCATTTGCCTGAGCATCTACCAGGACCCTGTTAGCTTTGGCTGTGAGCACTACTTCTGCAGAAAGTGCATCACCGAGCATTGGAGCAGACAGGAGCCGCACGGACCAAGGGACTGCCCAGAGTGTCGCCGCACCTTTGCCGACCCTCTCCTCTCTCCCAGCCTCAAGTTATCCAACATCGTAGAGAGGTATTCGGCTTTCCCACTAGACGCCATTCTCAACGCCCAACGGAGCTCCTACCCCTGCAAGGACCACGAGAAAGTCAAGCTCTTCTGCCTGACGGACAAAAGCCTGGTGTGTTTCTTCTGTGACGAGCCGGCGCTTCACGAACAGCACCAGGTGACCACCATCGACGAAGCCTACGAGGAGATACAGGTCAGTCAAAGGCAGTACATGGGGATGCTATCATCAGGGCTGTGTAATTAACTAAACTGTAATTGTGATTGCAGTTATTGCTTTAATGCTTTAATCTAAAATGCTGTAATAAAAAAACAACAACTCAGAACCAAGGAGATTCAAGTCAGTTAACTTAACTGAGCCACAAAGGAAATTACTTGGACACACCAGCTCACATATTACAGTATAATAATAAGATAAAAAAAAAAAAAGTTGTATTAAAAATCTAAATAATTAAAGTTTAATTTGAAAAAAAACTGTAAAAGAGATGTCAAATTTCAAGGCAATTTTAGTTTTGATACTAGTTTTAGGATCAGTAAGTACTTACATCGAATCATATATGTCAGTATAATATTAGCAACAGTATCTTAAACTTCTAACCTGTCGCATAGCTAAAAGAAATTGAATCTGAATGTTTTTGAATAATGTTGGTCATAAAATGTAGGACAACATATCTATTAGACTTTCTTTTTGTCTTTGGTGCAGTGTTTCATCATCTCAAAATAATTGTAACTCAAAAATTTGATCATGTGACATCCCTCGCGCACACTGTGATAGCTCATTAGTGAGAGGAGAGTTGACATTTCCTTTAAAACCATCAGCGTTTCTTGCTTCAATTTCACGCCTGTGCACTCACTGACCTCATGGGAACAGTCCAGACAGTACATACTCTGCTTAGTGCCTCTCATACTGTCTTTAATGATTAATTTAAACTGACTGACATTAGGACGGCGGATTCACAATAAATGGCAAATATGTTTGTGTTCATTAAAATGTCAGAAATAAGGTTGGAGATGTATATGGAAAAATTGGTAATATAGCTATTGCTTTTTTATGTATGCAAAATTAGCATAGTGACTAATGTCTATAATAAAATGTATATTAAAAGGAGGGCTGATTAAAAATGAAAACGCAATTTCGATGTAATCATTCAAATGAGGCTTTGAAGTGATATTTCTGCACTTATGTCTTTAATACTATAGTAGTCCATCCACTGGCATTTAGTACCTTTTAGCACATGTCTGATGGATTACAATTGTCTGAATATTGTCACTGGGATAATTTAAAAAAAGAAATGGTATTTTTGTAAATGTCGTTCTGGGAGGCAGCAGCTCAGTTGGTAGAGCATCCTCCGTTCTGAAGGTTGTCTACGATAATCATTGCATATCAGATAGTTTTTCAGTCCTGTTGTCCATTTCTTACAAAGTACCTCTCCTTCAATTTCATGCTTGTGCACTTTTTGACCCACAGGAACTGCCCAGACACAGTGGTACACTCTATTTAGTGCCTCTCCTGTCCACTGCTCAAACCGCATTTTAATGATTATTTAAAAATTCAGTTGAAGCCATTTGGAGCAGTGTTTTGACCGCAGCCTAGTTCTTATTTTTGTTTAGTTTTGTATGTGTCCCAGTTCTATTGAAGAACAGCCTCTTTTTGAAAACGGATCCAGGCTACATCCCAAGGTGGTCCTGAAACTCTTGGAGACAGCAGCATTCATCACATTATAATGTGAATCTGAATGTCCCCTAACATATGCAAGTGAGCTTTTTGCAACTAATTGATAAGATTTGCATCGTATTTGCATATGTGTTTTATTCAGGTCAGGGATGACTGGTGTAGGTGAAACAAGTGAAATAACCACCATTAATGTAACATGTGATGACGTGGAAACATATTTTATTACATGTCAATGATTTATGATCACATATAAATTATTATCATGACTTTAGCTCATAGAGACAGCACTACATACCAGCTGCCCCAATCATCTGTTATAGCCATTGATTTACTCCTGATGAAAAGTCTGGGTCATTGAAAAGCTTTACATACATAATTATTTTGCTAATCAAATTATATAAACACTTTAAACTCAGCTAATTGGTTTTAAGTAAATTATGTTGTTCATTTCAATTTGCAATGCATTCAGCAGTAACCAGCAAAAGAGGCCTCTATATTCAGAACAGTCATTTACTCTAACTTTGCTTATAGAGCTGCTTTAACTTATTTTTTTTGTTGTTTTTTGGGGTTGGGGCTCAGCTACAATAACAATATGAGACTGTGTTATGCTTATTTTGTGCTTTACAGTTTTCAGATAAATGGGAACAGATGAATGTTGACTACATTAGAGCCAAATTTGCTTGTTCATAATCCTCCTCTTCTTCTTTCTTGGTCTGTCTTTTGGCCTTCGATTTACTTCACATGTTGCAAAGTTAAACTCTTTGTAACATGAAATGATTTGTATTTCACATTTTCTTGGCAAAGGGCAATGTAACTTTTGAAGGAGAATGCTGATTGCGGTGTTAGTTGGGCCTACACACTTCCAGATGTCATCAGCCACTGCTTTCTCTTGTTGCTGCTTGTTTAGTGAGTCTCAGCCAAATTCAGATTCCTCCTTACTGTGAAACAATTTGTTGCTTTAAAAGATTAAAAATGGTTTAAAGGTACAATATGTAACTTTATGGAGGTGACACTTCACCTGCATGATTCCACAGAACTAGAAAGTTAAAACCATACTACATACTGTGGAAGATTATAGCCAAAGGAACAACATTTCCTTGGAAACAAGCAGTAAGAGGCCCTCCTCCAAGCCATGTATTAGTCAGGTTTGTGGAGATTCAAGCCCATTCACGGTAAGGGTGCATGTTTTTTGGCGTATTTCAGTACAATAAAACATTTTTTTTTCTAAAGTACGCTTTTATTTTAGACTATTTTTGGCTAAAAAGTTGCATGCGTCTGTGGCTTTAAGGAAAAACGTTAGCTATGGTGGCCCAGATGATTCCTAAAACATTAATGCAAAGTCACAATACACAAATTCACAGTAACTAGATGCATAATACGAGTAAAAAATGTAACACAATGCTAAAATTTCAACCTCCATTTGTTAAGGAAAAGGCCACAATGACAATAAAAAAATCTTCTTTTGTATACAATAGAATTTAATTTGCCTTGTTGTCTTAGTTTTTATATCGGTCAAGACTATGCTAGGCACAACTTTATTTTTATTATTGTGAATATCTAGTTTTGTTTTAATATATTATCAACAATATTTTATTTCATATCCCATTTGGACCACGGTAATAAGGCGATTGTATAACTTAATCAAACTATGCCAACCAAACTACCTTAACTTCCATATTACATAGGCCTCCTCTCCTATATTTCTCTTCACTTTTAACCTGGTTGTCTTTTTTTCTTCCCCGGACAGCTTGGGAAAGGTCAGAATCTGTGTACGGTTGAAGCAGAAGTAATTTGGACCCCTCAAGATGTTTCTCTTCATTGGACCTTGTATTGTTCCTTCGCTCCAAGCTTTTTCCGAATCGGCCATCTTGGCATTTTGTTTTCTGGCAGGAGCGTTGGAGGCATCCCAGAGCCACATTAGACAGGGAGTGTAAACAGAGCCAACCCCATCAGAGCAGGCCTGTTTCGGGATAAGCTGGCATTTCCTTCCATCAACTGCTGGGATGTTTGTTATGTAACATAACAAATTAAGAGCAATAGAAGAATAGATTCAATTTGTTAACTGCCATGTTTGGGTAAATGGTGACCTCAATGACGCACTGGTGGTCTGCATTCACTGAACACATTTATGAACTTAGGATGCTGCATTATAATTAACTGTGTAGCCGCTATCGCTTAAGCAATCAGAATGTTTACGCAAATGGGTAAGAGGGATAATGTTCAGTAAAGATTACCTTTTAAATGGTACTGAAAAAATGATGAAAACTAAATTAAAAAAAAATGAATCAAAAGAAATCATAATAACTTTTCTTTGACTACAATGAATGAATGGAGTGGAGACTAGATCCAAGTTTCTGTCCCAGTCCATAAACAAACTCAATGTCCAAGGAACATGTCTGTACATGTCCCATAAGCAATGACATAACATTGATCACAGTTGAAATTAAAATATATATATATATCTATCAATCTATCTATCTATCTATCTATATTTCAAATTTTCTGGTTGACTAATTTTTGACTGAATTAGAACAACATTTCTGTTTATAAAACGGTACTGAAAAATATTTTTTTAGAAAAATGTTGGCATAGTTTTTGTCAATGGCCTATTTTTGCTGTCTAAAACAAAATAAAAAATAAATCACAAGTAATCATAATGACCTTTCTGACTAAAAGTGCTGATGTTTTGGGCAAATCAAACATAAATTAATGAAAGGAATGAGTGGGGACTAGATCCACTCATAAACAAACTCAACGTCCAAGGAACATGTCTGTACATGTCCCATAAGCAATGACATACAATTGATGCTTAAAAGTGCAAAAATAGCAACAACATCTAATACTTTTAGTCCATTGAAGTAGCTGTGGTATTTATGGGCAGTACACTTAACCCCACCCTCCTTCTAAGTCAGTACTATGCAGGTGTCAGACTGTGTTTGTGAGGCTTGTTGTAAAGTGCTGAGTGTCTCTGTACAGGTAGTGCTGTAAATGCAGACATCAACCATTTTACCATATCACCAGTGGTCTGAAATATTAATACCCCACTCAGACAAAGATGTGCAGAGTCTACCTGCTGCTAAAAGCAGCTGTCCCTACTGCTATTACAAGAACACAACCGTAACCGTGCTCTAATTTGCACTAGATAACCCTCAACCTCTCTGTTCAATCTTTCTCATTTTGTCTTACATTAAAGGCAGAGGCCAGTTCTTTCTTGTCTTCATGGAGACGTTATTGTTTGCCTGGAATATTCCGCAGTATTTCATTCGAAGTTTCTATTTAGCATTTATTTTATTAAGTGTTTTATTCTGCTAAAATAACATGCAAAGTATGACATTAAATTAAGCTAGTAGTTTAATGCCATACTGTGTATGGCACTTGAGGGGCATTTGTGGAACATTCTTCTCCAGAAATGTTACGCAGTGCACTTTATAAAATGCCACAAATCACACACCTTTAAGACTCCTTGTTTGTTCAGGGCTGAGTTGTGTGTCAGAGTGAAGTTTTGCCACTGGGCACAAACGTCACTTGTATCATCTAATGTGACAGTGCTCAGCTGAAGTGCCAAAACAACACAGAGGAAGTGTGGAGTGCTCTAGTGTACAGAGCTGGACACTGTGCCAGGCTGGCCTCTCAGCAGAATGAGAGCTGGTGGTGGGAAAGTTTGGTGAAGAGAAAGAGGATTTGGTGGGTCCACAGCCAAAGTTTGGTCTGTTAGCGTCATGTTGGCATTTTGCTCAAATTCTGTTACACATACATGCACATTTGTAATGGCTTGACACAATATCCACCACATCAATGTATAAAATGACTCTAAACTGTAAGCGTTGTTTTAGTTTTCCTTCCTAAATATAGATGGTCATCATCATAACAGTTATTGTTATAATTCATTATAATGGTATAATTGGATTAATAAAAAAAAAAAAAAAAAAACTCGTCTAATCTACATTGACTTTTAAAACATGAACCACAAAACTGCTACTAAATTGCTCATAAATGACCATATGTCTTCCTCTACATTTGACAGTATATAAAAAACAATTTCAAAAAATAATAATTTTGATTATCACCCAAATTTTTATGATTAGGATTTTTTTTTCCATAATTGAGCAGCGCTGTGGATACATTTGGCAAAAAACAGTTCTATCATCTACTTAAATCCCTGATCAGAGCATTTTCTTTAATTGCAATAACGCCTTTTCTGAATTTGCCTGTGTTTGTTTCTTGTTCTACTTTCGGCTTTGTTATGTGCTGTCTCAAACATGTCCGCCGTCACCTTGCACTACGGCCATCTGTTTTCAGACACATGATGCATGAGTGTCATACAACAATAACAGCAGAGGATTAACCAAACTCTTCCTCTTAGGCAACGCATGTCGTGAGCAAGCATGTTACAGCATAATACAAAGACTATGTAGGTCAGCTTATTCACCTTGTTTGAAGACATTTAGACCTTCAACTCGTGATGCATGGTTAAAGGTGCACTATGAAACTTTTGTGATGGAGGGTATGCCGCCTGCTTGTCTCCATGGAAATGTTATCTTTGCCTGAAATGTTACGTTCCAGAGTATTGCATTAAACTTCCAGCATTTATTCAATTACAGGCACTAATAAAACATGTCTTTTTGCTGTGGGCGGTGTAATCTCTCCGCAGATCTGACCTGCAACTTGGTCCGGGTGCGTCACCATTTTCTCTCTGTGGAAAATGGTTTTAATGCTATGTTATGGAACGTTCCAGGCAAAGCAATAACATCAGACCCTCCACCAGAAAAGTTGCGGGAGCAAATCCAATACAATGTAATTGATTAACCATAAGATCATGAGGCTTGTGTGAAGCTGGCAGTGCTCTCCTCATCTCTGCACTGTTGCATATTAAGGTCAGATCAAATTCCTGTTAGAAAACGTTTATCATGGGTTCGGACTGACAGTATATGGATGTGTGACTGTATTGCTTTTTTTCCTCTTCTTGTTGAATTAAACTACATGCTACTACATTCGTTATTCATGTTTTGACACATTACAAATGGAGAATGGCAGATATTTGCACATTTTAGCATATCGGCTATCGACTTTGAATCTCCAGCAGAGGCTGATATTTTGTTTTGGCCGACCTTTTGCCTAAAGAATACACATGAAGCTTTATTTGAACACTTGAATGCAAAGGGATAACTGTACAAAACGTGACTACACTGCTCGATTTTAGGTTTGTGGTTAAAAAAGAGCTATGGGTGAGTTTTGTAGTAAATTTAAATGACATATTTTGGGGTAAATAATCCAAATCGCCCCTACATATACCAAAAATATCGGCAGAGTTTATTGGCCATTAGTTTATCTGGATTCTAAACAATCAATATCAGCATCAGCCATGAAAAAGCCCATATCGGTTGTTTGCTAATTACAAATTAAATCCATTAGTGTCCATGCCATCCTAACAGCTACCACATTTCACACAGCATTACATATCATTTCTATTTGCGTTAGCCTCTAATGCATGTTGCCAGTGTTTGGCAGGTTCGGACGTGGGCAGCCTGGCCTCTCAGTGGTAATCTCCTTAGCCTGGCATGGCACTGCTCTGACCCCAGCTTTTCCTGCCTGCTTTGCTTCCTCTATCCTATAAAATGTTCCCACGCCAAATGTTTAATGTATAGAATATTCAGTATAATGTCCATTGAGGCTGTCCATTACAGTTTTTACGGAGGATTTGCAGTTTGACAATTGCTTCACAGAGCAGATTTAACGGGCAGCTAATGCATTCTGATGAGGTTTTATTCTGCCAATCACATGCAAAGATGTCATTTAATGGAAAGAGGCTGGAGGGAGAACTGCTTTTGAAAAAAAAACAAAAAAAACCCCACATTTGTGGTAAAGATATTTTTCACATTAAAAGTTCACTGGGAGACAGTAGCTCACTATCCCGCTCTTGACGTAAACATCATTGGTTGAGCGGTCACATCCACTGTCCCACAGATTGGCGGTGAGATTTCAGCTCCCACAGGTAAATGCTGTTGTTGTGTCCTTGGGCAAGACACTTAGGGTGGAAAAGAGCTATATAAAGAGTTTATAAATGCCTGTAATTTCAAATGGTTATAGCTCAAGGAGTATGTTTTTTAAAATGCATGTAAATGTCATCTTAATAAAATATTCTTTGCATTTATCAGGCATGTTACTCAATCTCTTGTACTATATTCTCCAATGCTGTACCAAGCTGCCGGAAAAGCCAATGGATAGGATACAAAAACATTAAAAAAATATCAAGTTCAAGGCGATTAGACTTCTGCAGATACATATTTAAAACCCTTATCTTAGTATTGAAAGAAAATGTGCACTTTTTATAGTTATTATTATAGTTATTATAGTAAAATACCCTTAGAAACTTTTTACATTTTTGGGGGGGCATGTCGACATTAGAAGTGCTTTGGTAGCTCTTGTGTGCTTAACCTCACACATAGATTATTACATATTCAATGATATTCTGTGCTATAGGTCTATATGGGAGCTGGTGATACCATATACACCTTTTTATAGCTGGTTGTCATTCAGTCCAGCTCTCTCTCCCTGAGCTGTCAGTCCAGTGCTGCAGAAGTGAAGTAGTCGCTATAATTGTGATGATGGAGACTGTCGGGGCTCAGACTGACCACAGTGAAGCCCCAGGGACTGCTTTATGGTGCAGTAACAGCAGTGAGTCCAGATAAGAAGTGCCACTACAGCATTATATGTGGAAAATCATAGATACTGCAAAATAAATGTGTACGTTTATTGTTTTTAGAATTTCGAGAATGTTGCGTGGTCTTAATAGCATATGCCAAATTGTAATGGATTATGTAGACTATGGTGGAATTGGTATTTGAAAAACTTTATCGAATGGAATTTTTTTTTGTATTTTATTATTGCCTCCATTTAATCTTGAAAAACATTGAAATTTTGTTTGGAAGAACTGAAGGGTGCATGTGGTTTTTTTACTTGTGCATAGTCCCAATATATGTGAGAGGCATTCAAATGGCAAATCACAAGATTACACTGAGAAACGTCTTGAATAGGAAACATGCTCATTGGTCTGTTCGATGCGTTCTCTTGTCAACAATAAAATGATGCCAGCCCATTACACATACTATATTTTATACCTTTCCAATTGTGCAAGGCTTTAAAATGTGCCTGTGTTCTATGCTTGGCCAAGATGGTATAACTGTGCTGTACTGTTCTATTGCGATTTAAATGTCTTTCTTCTCCTGTAAAGCACTTTGAATGACTTTGTGCATGAATTGTGCTATACAAATAAATTTGCCTTGCCTATTGACAAAGAGACGTATTGACAGAAAATTCACTTTCACATACAACACAAAGCATAGTAAAGGGAGGCCAAGGTTGCTATTATTGTTTGGGATGACGGTCAGTACAGCTACATATTGTGGAACCCACGCAGCTAAGGCAATTTAATGGCTGCTGTTGGTCACCCACACAGCCCTGCGTCTCAAATACCACCTGTATATTGTATAGTCCACACAATCTCTCCCTTCCACTAATGAAAGTATAGTAGACTTTCTTCTCGCGCCAGTATTGCAATTATTTAAAGGGTCTATATTACTCAAATTTTGTGACTCTTGTGAGCTTTAAGTCATGTTATAATGTCACCTCATCAAAAACAGACCCGGAGTTGTGTTTTGTTTCATTCACACGTTTGAGTAACCCTTTATTATTAGTCTGTCTACATCTCCAAAGCTCAAAATGCTCTGTTCCACCTTGTGATGTCACGTAGTGGTAGTTTTCATGTTAACAGCGACCTTTTACCTTTAGTTCAGTAGAGGTTGGCAGTTCCAGGGCTGAAAGGCTTGAAAACACAGTGGAGCACTTCCTGTATTACCACATGACATCACAAGGTGGAACAGAGTGTTTTGTGTTTGAGAGAAGAACCAAGGTGGAAAGAGTGTTTTGTGTTTGAGAGAAGAACCTAAATATGCAGAGTTTGTGTGTTAAACATGCGTGAATGAAAGAAAACACAACTTCAGGTATGTTTTTGATGAGGAAACAACATTGTAACATGGATCAGAAAATTGCACAATATAGGCCCTTTAAACATGTATTTCAGTTACAATTACGTTTACGATTTAATTAATGCACATTAAACAAGGACATTGCCACCTGTGTACTGTATAGCCCACACAGACACACAATCTCTCCCTTCCACCAATGAAAGTAGAGTAGACCAGCCAGTCTTTGAAGAAATTCTGAAACATTTACGTATCGTAATTATAAAAAAAAATTCAATTGTAATTAGCTTTCCATTTTAATCAATGCATTTTAAAAGGACGCTGTCCTGTCTTTAATTGCTGCCATTGCAAGTGAATAGCTAATTGCACCATTCAAATTGGAATTACACTTTAATCATTCAGCCCCACTTTGAAGTTGTTTTGCTTTATGAAAAAACACAACTGTCTCTCTCTTTTGGCGAATGTCACAGCCTAGACATCGACATAGCAGCACGTAGCCGCCGCGCTGCTGCAGTGCTAATGAGTCAGGCAATTTCAAGGGCACCCACAGCTGCCAAGTCCCCTGTGGTTCTCCGTTTCTCCTCCACCATCACTGGCAGCACTATCCATCTCTCGCCCTCCCCCTCCTTGTTCACGCTTTGTATTTGTGTTGTTTTGAAAGGTATTTGGTGTATTAAATAGTCGACATCTTGTAAGGTGCTGCCATGGTTCAGTGATATTTCAGAGCAGTTTGACAGGAGGTTAGGGCAGTGCGGCAGGTGCATTCATACACAAACAGACGGGGTTGGGACAGGGTTGGACAGACGTGCCATGTTGCTGAAAGATGTCCCTCCTAGTTTATCTTACAGACTCTAAATGTAATTTGTTCATTGGTTGCATTGTCCAGTTAACAGGAAGCTATGTAAAAATGTCATTGGGCGACAGTAGCTCAGTTGGTAGAGTGTTTGTCCACTGATCCAAAGGTTGATCCAATGGTTGATCTGAAGGTTGGCGGTTCGAATCCTGCTCTCGACATAAACATCATCGGTTGAGTGGTCAAATCCACTGACCCACAGGTTGGCGCTGCGATTCCAGCTCCCACAGATTAATGCTGTCATTGTGTCCTTGGGCAAGACACTAAACCCACCTTGCCCCCAGTGTCTGCGTACACTGGCGTATGAATGCTTGTGAGAATGGATGAGTGGTTCCTTGATTTAAACTGCTTTCAGTGCTTTGAAGGTGGAAAAGCTCTGTATAAAAATGTGACCATTCGTTGTGATTATTGTTTTTGATTATTAAATGAATAGCATGCTGGAGTTGTAAGGTTGTGGGTTCAATCCTCAGTGCAACAAATTCAGTCTTGATGTGCTATTGTGGCTTTAGTGTGTATCATTAGTAGGCCTGTCATGATAATTATTATATTGACTTATCGTTCAATACATAAGAGATGGAACTAGTGTTTTTGGGGGTAAATATTTATCGCATGTACTTTTTCTTTCTAGTAGTGGGACAATGTTGGTTATTTTTTCTGGAATATAATATAATGATATTATAATGATAAGATTTGAGTTGGAGAAGGTTGAGTTAACAACTAAAATTACACAACAACTAAATACACTGCTGTTGCATTCTGCTGTTTATTTATACAGCTCAACAATATTTAACAATATCATACATTTAGAATACTTTTTTGTGAATAATTCTGCTTTATAGTTTGGTTTTAATATTATTGTTTATCGTCTATGTTGACTTTAGCAATATATCGCACTTCAAAATGCATTATCATGACAGGGCCAATCATTAGTCATATGAGTAACTGCCCATAAATGTCAATTGTAACCTTGACTTGTTTGTCTAATTTATCACACAACTTGAACACAACCCATTACTCTGCCCATGCTAAGCTGCAGCACTAACATTCTGCAGCACCACTCGACCTGTGTATAACCCTTTGGGCTACTTCTAATAAAATACAATTTGTTTTTTCTCCATGTCTTAACTTAAAGTGCTCATGATTTTTTTTCCCCACATAGATCGAGCTCCACTTTGATTAAAAAAATGGCTTTCAATATTGATTTTGTAAACATAAACAAAACAAACTTTTAAACAGTGCCATTTAACACAAAAAATCGTCTAAGTTTCTTCTTCCAAAATCTGAGCTCTGGTGCTCCAAACCACATGTTTTAACTGACAGAGGACACAAGTTGATAATTGATGATTAGAAGTGACGCTGTTTCTCAGTTCTGTGCCTGTTTTGGGGTTTTTTTCGACTATGTTTATTTTGACCCGAACAAACCACGCATTTCTGATTGGATAAATTCCTGTCAATCACGCCTATCTGAAAGCGGGGAGACAGGATATGGTTCCAGACCCACACCTCTTTTTAAAGTATTGTAGAAGCATGCGGTTTTGACTGGCCAGGCAACTGTTTAGTGTTTACATGATTACTTTGGCTGGAGCTTAACTTAAGTGAGTCAGATGTTGAAGCATCTGTTGTGCATTAGAGGTGTTTATTTAGGCCTCCTGCATGGAACCGACTGTCCATATGTTCCCTTCAAAATCTACTCATCATCCTTGTTTTAAATTGCAAAAAATGATAAATGGCGTATGAATAGCATCTTATTCCTTGTCTCTTTGAACACTGTAAACATGTGTATATATATAACATCCATGTTAAACTGTGAAGCATTTATAATTGCTGAAATTAACAGAAATTAAATTGGATACAACAACATCTGATGCCGGTATAACAGTGTTCATAGCCTAGGCTAATTCACAGTACCTAGGAGGGCTTTAACAGATCAGATTTCTCTAAATGCAATAATAATAAATGGGTTTAATGACAACAAAAATAACTGTAATAAATTGATCTTATTCCGCACCTCCCACTTTTACCTCCAAATGTTACTGAACCGCACTTTCTCTGTGGTGGCACTTCCTTTTAAGTTGGAATCCCATTCATTTCAATGGAGAATTTGAGAAAAGTTTTGCTGTAAAGGAGGTTGATTTGTGTCCATATAGAATTTATTTGCTGTCAAGATCGGCAGCCCCATGCAAAATAATACAACCCGACCCCACAGCAAATTCCAGAATGGGGTGAATACAGTGAATATGTCAAGAAGACCAAATATAGCAAAGCATATTTAACACACAAATAAAATAATTTGAAACATTACCACTTACAATCATAGGGATAGTTGGAAACATCCCAAATCTTAGCAACTACTTTACCTCAAATCCATGTCTCAAATAAATCTTACTTGTTTAAAACCACACTAAAAATAAAAAAAAAACTGCAGAATAGGAAGCTCCAATCACAAATGATGCGTTGTCTCAGTGTTAATTCGTCACCTCCCACACAGTGTCACAGCCATGATTCATTGTGATTGAATGTATTCAGGATGACACCATTAGCGAAGCACACAGGAGCTGCCAGAATTCAACTCATTATCCACGAGTCCAAGAATGATGAAAAATTAGGACCGTCGCCATAGCGATTATCAATTTAAAACAAAATATGACATCTTTTGAATGGGGAAAAAGTTCTCAAAATGTTGCGTGTAACAGGAAGCTGAACTAGTCAAATAAATAGTCATAGGAGTGTAGTACAGGGAGTGACTGGTTTGGCAGCACAGATTCACTAGTAAAACATTTGAATAGAGAAAACATGGAATGTGCACTGGTTAAACATTTGGATCTTTATTAGGAGGATGCCAAAACTAACAAAATACTTTTAGTTCAACAGTCATGTCTTGTCTTAAATTTTGAGTGTGTTCATATGCAACCTTGGTAATATTGTTTACTGTAGCATCATCCGACATCTTGGACTTGCTAGGGATTTATAAAGAGATACAGAAATGCTAAAAACTTGTTCTGGGACAGTGTTAAATTGGTTTCCACTGCCACGTCATTCTCCTGGGCTGCTCCCATTCATCTATTCTAAAACCTGCACAATACATGGAACTTCTATAGGTACCACTGGAAAACCACTTGAATAATCTGTTGAGTGGAGCTTCAGGTCTTACTTTGTAAACTCAGCAGTGCAGAAATTTGTCAAATTTTGGTACAAGCTTAGATCCTCATTTTTACATTAAAGTTCACACCCAAAGTATAAAGCAGATATGACCGACCGCAACAAAGGTGGCAGACACGTTTGTAAAGGTTTTAAGCTCTCTGCTGGAGCACGTATTCAATCATTTACAATAAATATGTGCAAATTGTGCTAAAGTGCTTAAGTTGTGGTGATCGGTTGATGGCTTGGCCAGGTGGAGTAGAGCCACAGGAGCAGCGATAGAGCGTAGGAGGCACAGATTATTGTCTTTCTAGTTCATGTTCATAAAATAAAAATTGAAAGTCATATTTATTTGTATTTATACCAGCCACCCCTAGCTTCATCTTTTTAAATAATCACCATCTCAACAAAGTGGCAAATCTGAAGTGACTATTTCCTGAAATTGACTGTCTCAAACAGCTCAGATCTTATTAATAAAGATCGGTGAGCCAATCCTTTGTGTAACTTTGTCAGAGTAATATTAGGTTAGCCATGCAGGCTCCCTCCAGCAGCCGCCATACCAGCTCAGCTCAGCATACACTGGTTGATTAGCCTGGGAGTTAAAACAGATTACAGTCCATTGTTCTGGGGGCCCTGTTTGAGCTGTAATCTCTTGTAATTCTTTTGTTTCTCTGTAGATGATTCAGTTAGAAGTGTGTGAGATGGGAGTGAACTGCGGTAATTTAAGATGGAGGCCATTTATATAAAACTTTATATCATGATTTTCTAGGCGCAAGATCATAATAAGTCATCTGTTTCTTCAGAAAGTTCATACTGCACTGCGGGTGGTTGAGTTCATCTGTCAATCCAAGTTTTATAGTGGGAAATGGTGAATCATGATATGTTGTTTTGACCAAAATAGCAGATTGTCTCAGGGATAAGATCATGATTTGATTTTTATCACCGTATCGCCATTAGATTACAATTACATACAATTATATACAATTTATTTTTGTGATCTATTTACTGCAAAACTATACTAAATGGGTTTAAATTTAGAAACCAAGGTTAGAGAACTGATGGTTAGTTTCTAAACCAGTTCTTCACCTGTACCTGTACCTGTTGAAATACAAGCTTTGGAGCCATTGTTTTCTGTTTTTAAAAAGTTTCTACTAGAGATCAACCGATGTTCTTTTTTCATGGTCGATGATGATACTGATTGTTTAGCATACAGAGCAACCAACAGCCGATAAGCTCTGCCGATATTTTTGGGCCGATATGTAGGACAGATTTTGATTATTTTCGCTAAATTATGTAATTGAAATTTTTATCCCCAAATCTATAAAAGAGCTGTGTTATCACGTTTTGTGCAGCTATCTCTTTATATTAAAATGTTAATATAAAGCTGTGTGTGTATTTTTTAGGCAGCAGATTGACCAAAACCAAATATCGGCCTGTGCTGGAGATTTAAGGCCGATAGCCAATACGCTAAAAACTCCAAATATCGGCCCGATATATCAGCCAACTGATATATTGGCCTATCTCTAGTCTCTACTAGTCTCTACTAGATTTCATCTACTACTCCTATAGGTTCTGCTATGTTATGGATTACTTATTGTTTATTCTATACCAGTCATCTGAATCTACAAATGCTAATATCTGTAATGTGTGAAATACAACCTTAAAAAGCTTACGGAGCAACTTTCAGATTGGTCCAGAAATGTGTCGTTTGTCAGACTAGATTTATTGTAGAAGAACACTGTATCTTGTATTTCACCTGCCACTTGAGAATGAACTTTTGGCTATATTATTATACAAGTCTATTTGTGACAGCTACAGTGAAACAGTACAACAGAGATGGTACTTAAGAGGACTTTCTTTCCTTGAGGCTTGGGTTAGGCAGTGAGGAGTATTGCACGTTCATTTGGCATTCATCCTATTTCTACATTGTCAGCCACTGTGTCTTTCCCGAGGACTCAAACACAAACTAAGATCTATTATAAGATTGTTTTGTGTAATCTACATTTAATCAAAAAGCAACACCATCTGTCTTCTCTTTCAAATTGTGTATTGACAGACTGGCAAAACACCTTTTAAAAGTTTGTTATTCAAGGCATTCATCTTTGTAAAAGTTATATTACAAAGGCACTGATTAACTGTTTGATCAACAATGGTACAAACTGGCAAGTGATAGTTTTAAAAATGAACAAAAGTGTTTTCAGAAGTGGTCAAATGATTTTTTTTTTTTTCTTTTTGTGAAGTTTGTTACCATTTAATCGTAGTAATAAAACTTTACTGTATGTGACCATTAATCAATGAGATAATAGTTGACTTTCTGGAGGTGGAAAGTCAACTGCAGGATTCCATGGAGATAGTAAATTAAAACATACTTAGTAACATTCTCCCTTGAGTCAGATGAAGTTTATGTTTATTGGAATATTAGAGCAATAAGAACAACATTTCCACAGAAACAAGGATGAAGAGACCCTCTCCCAGGTCAGATAAGAGTCATGTTTGAGTAAGTACGCATGTTTTTTTCTGTTTTTCAGTGGAAGAAAAATATTCATAATGAAAAAAGATGCTTTTATTTTTTGGCAACAAAAGGTTACATACTGTGGCTTTAAACATTTGGGTTGGTTGGGTTGGCAGATTCCATTGTTTCTAATGGGACATTGCTATGTCTTTTCTAATACGCGATTGCCTTTTCTATAGAATTGCTCATGTCACAGTTTGAATTGAGTTGCACTGTTCTGCCTACTGCCTTAAATTCCTGTTATTTTCTTTCTGTTAAAGGCAATTATTCAGTGACTAATGTGCCATTTTGGTGTCAGCATCGTCTTCCCCACAGTGTAAACAAAACCTTGGCGTCTCCTTGTGTTTACATGAGCCCTGGGCATCAACACAAATTACAGCAACACAGACGTATTCTCCTTTTGCCTTTCTTGTTTGCATTTTTGAATAGCTTTTGTCGCAGCCATAACAACTCTGTATGCAGATTATTGCAAAGCACATTGCATCTAGCAGCAAGAAACATGTCTTGGTATTGTAAGCCATAGCAATGAACTAGCAGCGTTTTCAAGGCTATTTGTTGGAGGGCAGTTAGAGTAGCCAAAGAAATTACTCAAACTATTCCAAATGTATGCAAATACAGGTAAAATATAATGTTTAAACAACTTTTAGAAATGCATTTTAGTTCAGTTTTGTGGCCAATGGGACATGTGTTCTTTACTGGACTTGGCTCCAACTCCAAGTCCCATCTCACTACTGAATACTGGTCTGACCCTATAAGGCCAGAAAACAAAACAAACCAAAAAAAAAAAAACTACACATAGTTACACTAAGTTAAAATAGACAAATTATGCTTTTTCTGGTCTTTAACCCATCACATGAATAGACAGTTTACATTTTGTCGGTCTTGTTTGCCGCAACAATGCCTCAACGCTACGTCAGCCTAAGCATGATCACACCCCCTCTTAGCAGCAGTTCACACTTCTTAGTTTAACATGGTAAAAGCTAATATTTTGCATAATATCTCTCCTTTTAATGAAAGTCAATTTTTCAAAACAGACAAAAATATCATGATTCAAGTGTGTATTATGTTCCGGAAATTAACACAGAGACGTTTTTTTTGTTTTTTTAATGTGGCAAAATAGATTCCAAATTGAAAATTGTGATATTTCATAATGAGGAAAAAAAAATACCATGATTGATTATTTGTGATAGCGCCCAGCCTTATTTGGTTACACGGGGAGACTAGGAGTTGTCTTGTCGGCAGAGAGTGTGCATCAGCAGCTCTGGGAGAGGGGCCTCCAGCTGTAGTGACTAAGACAAATACAAGGCCAACGAACCTGCTTGTTATTCTCACTGTGTCTGTGTGACTGCCATGAATCTACATAATGTGCATTCAATGGCAGTGTCTCATAATTCAGCGTTGAAATGATAGTACATCTTTATTTTTTCTATATTTACAGCACTTACGACAACCTACAGCGTTATGCCTTTTGAGATCGGCTTTTGTTGCTTTGTTTTTTCCACTGATTTCCTACGACCTGGTTTTGTATTACAAACTGATGACTTGATCTGAGCCAGTGTCACTGATGGATTGGTCAGGACAATATATGCACCAAGCATTCTTCACCCTTTGAATCCTTGATAATGAAGCTATTCATCAGCCGCTATCTCCACAGGTATATTATGTTTACCTTGTGTCCAAAATAAAGTTACGGTACTAACCGCAGTGACATAATGGGATTTACCGGAAAGCTTTGCAATGCTCTTCTTGGAAATTGTTTTGTTTGTAGAGAAATGTAGTCATCTGAATGTTCCACGGCATTTGGAAGTGTTTAGTGGTCAAGCCCATGAACAAGAATGCCTCCGATTCGTACCAGTTATTAGCACAGAAAGGGTAAAGAACAGTCATCTCTCCACTGTGTGCCAGAGTAGTTATCACATTTTTGTGGCATGAATGTTGTTAAGATTTTTATATTTGTGTGAACTCCATTTTCCATGTTTTATTTTTGCAATTCTGTTGGTAGCCCTGTCATGATAATTATTATATCAACTTACCGTTCAATATATGAGCTGGAACAATATATTTTTGGGCCTCAGTATTTATTGTGAATACTTTTTCTTGGCAAAACTGGGGAGATTTGGGGTATTTTTATTGTAATAAGATTTGAGCTGTGGAGGGGTGAATTAGCCCCTTTTATGGGTAATATTGGTACATTCTGCTGTTTATTTGTTGCAGCTCATGTCTTTTAATGAAACAGTCTATTTAAAAAGGTTCACTGTGATTATCTTGCATTATTTAAATCTTAATTTGTGGCATTAAGTAGTTTCAATTATCTTGCTTATTTAAATCTTAATTTGTGGCATTAAGTAGTTTCAATATTATCATTTATCGCAATATTTCTCTGGAGCAATATTTCGTGCTTCAAAATGTGTTATAGTGACGGGTCTATCTGTTGGGTGATAACTACACTAACCCTTTATCTGTACCCTTATTTCTAAACAGTACAGTGCCATAACTGTCCAACAAACTGCATTTCATTTCTGTCTTAAAGATTGCTCTTACTGCTGCAAAACCAACTAAGTGCTTAACCTCCCCACTGCTCTGCGTTAACCTCTGGATTTTCCCACATTATTGGTTAATGTGGTTATCGATAATGAATCAGAGATGAGCTTGAATGCTGCTTTCTGTAGTTCATGCTTTTGTTTGAGAACCCAAAATGAAAAACATATTAAAGTGTGTTAAAACGTCTTTGTTTCTGCTCTTGACCAACAAATTGTTTTGGAAAAGAAATTGGGACTGTTGCCAGTAGTGATTAACAATTTTTATCATCTGAAAGGGAAAAAGTCCTCAAATTGGTGCATAACAGGAAGCCCTGAATAGCCACAAGAGATGTGACAAATCATTAGTCTACTGAATTTTGCAACCAAATTTTAAATAAAGAGTCTGAACTCTATCTCATACTGTGGCCAGATTATTCTTAATTAAAAAGCCTTGCTTCAGCCCAGTCTGTTAAAGGGAACAAATCCTGTTTAATTTGATGTTTTTCATTTAAATTTAGTTTTTTGAGTGGTTGCTGCTGGAGGTGGCTGCAGAGCAAATGGCACAGCTTCCCTCTCCCTCGGGGCACCTCGCAACAGCAGCAGCAGCAGGAGCAGCAGCAGTCGGAGTTGGCTCTGAATAAGAGCACATTTTAACGTCCTGGAAGCCTAATTACTTTCAACAGTTGTCTATTGATGAACTATGTGGACTTTGCAATTCTCTGCTGACATGACTCATTCCAAACAACTTATGTGGGGAAGTATTTGGCAGTCAATTGTTTGAACTTAGACTTAGACAAACTTTTGATCCACAGGGGAAATGACTTGTACACAGTAGCTCACACATTATGATATAATTGTATCATACTTTTGTATATTTATGGAAAAATGTCATGTGGGAGCATGGATGACGTAGGCTTGTGGACTGAGGTTTGGACAGAATATTACAGCTAATCATAAAGAGGGTTTGAATAGGGCCTGGGAGAGATCACTGATTTATGAAACATGCATTAGTGATATCTAAAACCTCTTGGCATGTTTTTGGTGAGGGAACAATGTTATAACATGGTCGACAACTCTGAATAATACCCCCCTTTAAAGTAGCATAGTAGGCGTCAAATACACAGATTTGTATATGTACAAGCATAAAATGGTAAAGTATATCTAAGCTATATACAAGAGTGCATCGTCAGCACTGCTGGAAGAAGTAATGTGTTTTTTCAGTTTTCTTAGGCCTTGTTTTTATTTCATGTAGATTTTCACTGACTTTGTTGTGCTTACAGTACAGAGGAGCTATTGTTTTTTGTTCTGTGCCTATTAGGTTTATGCAAATTAGATTAAGGTCATTTAATGTAAACATGTAGCATTAAACGGAGCAAATCAGGCCATTAATTACTATGAAGTTAAGTTATGAGGCTTGGTGTATAATCACTGCAGAAACAGCACTTATTTTCTCATCAACAAGACTACTTTAATTAAAACAAGAGGTTAATTTTGAGCTTTGTCAGCTAAAAGGCTCAGGCTGCTGCAGAGAATTTTAAGGAACTGGTAATTTTTTACTGTGTGCAATCCCAAAGTAACCTGAAGCCAAATTGATGTTTTATATCTGAGTCATACATTATAATTTTTGGTTTGCTTCCATCTAAATGGTCCAGAAAGGAGCAACATTCATTCAACTCCCAATTCCCAAGTTTCAAGCTATATATTAATTTGCCCATTTTTGAGGCGAGTTGGTGATCATGCTTTAAGTCTCTTTTGCATTAAAAAAACATTATCATTGGCTGCAGTTACATGCACACTCAAGTTATAAGATTGTTAAAATGACATGTACACAGCAAAATCTGATGTGACTAATCTGATTTCTTGGGTTACAAAAATTAGATTTTGCAATTTGCATGGCATTTAAATAATTTTAAAGGTCTAAAAATATCAGTGTGCATGTAAACATAGCTTCTCCTACTATTTTGTCTTAACATTGCCCCGCCAGTATCCATTTATGAAATCTCCAAGCGTAACCAGAGAAAAATGAAACTTTCTGATGCCGAAAACAAGAGTGAATTGTTCGGGGAGCTAAGGTACGTTGGACTCAGAGCTTCAAAAACAAAACTGAAACTTATTAAATATGATGTTAAGTAACATCGTGGTCTAAAAATGTTATGTGTTAGCAATTAATACCCCATCTTTAAGTTAACCTGAGGGCAACATTTTGGACTTATAGTTTAACTTCTCAATACAACTCTAATAATAAAGTTAGCATCTGTACCATCTGTAACACTGAAACGGTAGAACAGTTGTTACAGTGCAGCAGATAATGAAGTTGTGTGCTGCATGTCAAAGTGTCTCTGCTCTTATCGGCTCTCTCTGCTCACATTTCCTCCTCGGTGCCAAACACAGGCCCCCAGCTCTTTTAAGCGCTCTGTCCTCTGTCCTCTGCTGCCATGGAAACGATCAGACTGACAGAGAAAGCTGCTGGACGCATTACACTTGTAGACTTTTACTGACCTTGGTCTGACAACAATCTCTGATCCTGATTTAAAGGCCGTAGTGATGTGTAAAAGTTTTGGAGAAAATTTTATATAATGTGTCAAGTGAAGAATGAACTTACTCCGATCTTGAGTCTTTAAGCACTATTAAGTTCATATAATGTCGATCGTAAGAGCTCTTTCCGAATCTCACTGGTTCAACAGCAACAGGAGGCTCAGAGCCTCAGGGGTTCAAGCATCATCAAATACCCACTTTGGGCTTGAAAAGAAGGGCATCTGACATACCAACATACCAAGCAACTTACCACCAAGCAACTGGATCTCTACACAAGGGCCCAGAATGATGAAATATTAAGTTGCCAGAGCGTTTCTTTTGAATGGGGAAAAACTCCTCAAAATGTTGTGTATATATAAGCTAAAACTCTTTAATAGTAGCACGTGTCCATGGGTTTCAGAATGATGAAAAATTAGTACCGTTGCCATGGCAGTTAACAATAAATTTACATCCTTTGAATGGTAAAATATCCTTATACACATAAAGAGAGCCATTGAAAAAGATTTAAAGGGCCCATATTACTCTATTTTCTGATCTATGTTATAATGTTGTTTCCATATCACAAACAAAGCACACAACAACCACATTCTTCTCTCAAACATAAAACACTCTGTTCCACCTTGTGATGTCATGTGGAAATACAAGAAGTGCTCCACTGTGTTTTTAAACTCCATACACTTTCACTAGAATCATTTGGATGATATCAGCCCTGGAATTTCCAATCTCTACTGAACTAAAGGTAAAAGGAGCTGTTAACTTGAAAACTACCGCTTCATGACAACACAAAGTGGAACAGAGCATTTTGAGCTTTGGAGATGTAGACAGACTAATAATAAAGGGTTACTCATGTAACATGTGTGAATGAAACAAAATACAACCTCAGATATGTTTTAGACAGACTATAATAAAGGGTTACTCATGTAACATGTGTGAATGAAACAAAATACAACCTCAGATATGTTTTTGATGAGATTATAACTTAACATGGCTTAAAGCTTGCAAGAGTCAATGTTGTGTAATATAGGACATTTAAAACAAAAACTATATATATATTACACCTCACAAACTTTTGCACAATTCTGCGAAGGAGCAAACTGCACCACTTTTTTCATCAGGATAAAAATATTTCGACCCCGTGCAGTGTTCTTCTGTTGTGGACTCTACATTTGCTTGAATGTCCTTGCCGTCTGGGGGAACAGAGCGGCAGCCTCTGAGCATTTATCATTTACGTGACGTGGCCTGCATTTAGAGGACCAACTGTGTCCCGCTCATCTGCACTCATTTGTGTAAGAGCTGTGGAGTGGAATGGGATTTGCTTGTCGTTGTTTTCATATGGAGAGATTTTCATCAAAAGTGGAGGCTGATTTTCTGGACGCAAGCATAGACTGTATATATAAATGGACATAGCTAACCAGCTAGCCACCGCTTTCCAATTAGGAAGTGATCATGGGCGCACTTCCGGCTCCATCAACTTTGGCTCCAGTTCACTTTACATTAGAAAACTCTCAGTTACTCTCTCTGTAACTGCTGCTGTCAGACTCGTTATTTTGATCTTAAAATTTTCATTTTACCCCGCCTACATGATCCTGGTATTTTTATTTCGCTATTTTGTCTGTAACTCAAGATATGAACATTAATAAGACACAAAACAGCTGCCTTCTTTCCACGAAGTCACTCCCACTAGCAACAGGTTTGTTTGACAGTGCAGCTAAGCACCCGCTCCCTGCTTAAACAGCGGTGCAGGGGGAAGGGGCGTTACTTTCAACATCTTCGCTCCAGATTGGCTCTTTGGTTGCTATGATTCTCACGGTCGGAATTCCTAATATGGAACTCGGCCAAATTCACCCCTGTAACTGCTATGGGTGACGTCACACTCACTTCTTTATACAGTCTATGGACACAAGTGATCTATGACTTTCAATTGTACTAGACATTTACGAGACAAAGTTTTAAAAATAATCATTGCTGCAAAAAAAAAAAAAAAAATTCAATTAACATTCAATTATTTCTTTTCCAGCTAATAATACTAACTATAAAAGGTTAATCAGTTCTTCAAATATCACAGTAAATGAATTCACAATTTCATCAACAAAACCATCGCTTGCTAGAGATTGGCTTTTGTCCAACTTTCAGAAAATGACTCCACTGAATAAATGTTCTTAGTGCTTGACATTTGAAATCATTTGTTAATAATCTTGTTGTTGGATTCTCGCCCAAAGTGACAAGTATAATGAATTTGTATGACTCTGTGGTTGATCAGCAGTTCTACTTATTAAACAAAGCACAAAGTGGAGCACCTCTTCTCTGGTCAGATGGGGAATGGTTTTTAGGTCTCCTTATTAGATGTTTTTTTTTGCTAAATTTAGAGCTGGTTCTTTGCACATTACTGTCTTTCTTTGGCTAAGTTCGTGGTTAGAAATAGGGCAGCACGATATCAGAAAATGGTGCAATATGCGATATGCAAATCCAGGACAAAATCTAGGGCAATTTTGGACTTAATAAGGAAAATCATGAATAAAATCACCCATATTTAACACATTCATTTTAAAAACAGGACATTTTTGTCAGATGGAGAACCTTGGTGTTATTGTGATATATTTAGTCCTTTTTATAGACGTACACAGCCAAATAGTTGTTTAAGTGGTATATGAGACTGTTTAAGCTCATGGCGAATTAAACAGTATTGTTCAGAATTAAAGAAGGACTTGGATAGTATTTGTAAAACAAAGATCAGAGGTGACCAAAAGTAAAGTAACGTAATAACCCATATCACCATAACACTGATAATTCTTCATTTGACAGATTAACTAAAATGTCGTATTGATTTTATTATTTTTTTTTTTTAATTGTTCTACATTTGTTTTTTTGTGTTGGTTTAGTTCCCATCAAATATTTATTGTGACACAGTTTGACTAGTAAATAAAGTTACATTTTAGTTTTTTTTACTCTGTACTAAATGCTGCACTATCAGAATTGGAACACACCCTCTAAATGTTTTTTTTCTTGATGTATATAAAATTATAAAGTAGTAAAAATAAAGAAAAAATCAAATATATGAAGTAAGGTACATGGAGTTAAACAACTTTTATATTTTATATTCAAATCCTCAAAGTAGCCACCATTGGCTTTGCTGAAAAATATGTAGGAGAGTTCTTTTACCTTTTTCCATATATTTTACTTCATATATTTGAAGTCTTCCATATGTATGTCCAAACTTTTGACTGGCAGTGTATGTTTAAACAACACCAGTCAAAAGTTTGGACACACCCTCTCATTCAGGTTTTTTTTTTTTTTAAACTACTTTCTACATTGTATCTACTCTACTAAGATATATAGAATTATGTAGCAAAGAGAAAAGTTGAATATTTGTACTTCATATTTTTTATATATTTTATATCCAAATCCTCAAAGTAGCCACGCTTTGCTTTGTCGTGAAATATTTAGTAGAGTTAGTTAACTTTTTTCTTACTACATAATTCCATTTTCAGTTAAATAACAAAAGCAAAGGGTGGCCACTTTGAGGATTTTAAGGTAACGTCTAGGTAACGTCTAGGTAACGTACCACCTCCAGAAAGTTACATAGTGCACCTGTAACTGCTACGAATTACTTTGCAAAGGTAGTCCGAAAATATTTAATTATAAAAACCTGAATCCCAGAGATCAGTGAAACAGCACATCTAAGGCAACAGGAGGATAAAAGTACCTGCATCATTCCCTTTGTGAGCTCCCTTCTGCACTAAGCCCTGTGTGTAGGATCTGAACACCTTTGATAGCCGTTAAAGGTGGGAACAAAAAGCTAAATTTATATTATTTACCTTTTTTCATTGCTGCATAATTCCATGTATCTTTCTTCATATATTTGATGTCTTCTGTATGTATATAAAACATAGAAAGTAATAAAAATAAAGAATCGTGCAGCCCTACTCTTAACCCTGATTTTTGCCTTAAAGGGAGCATCTCTATCCTTTATTTACTCCCATCTCCCCCTGCTCCTCTCTCCCACTCCCCCCTAAGCCCCCACAGGAAGCGGGACAGCCCCCCCCCCGTACCTTCTGGAGAGTCTCAGTCTGCTGACATGACACTGAGCACATGTGGCTCTGCTCCTCAGTCCTGACACTGCACTTTGCTGTTTCCCCGGAGAGTTCACTGCTGCCACACGGAGGAAAATACTGTTGGAAGTGTGACCCCATTACTTATAACACAGACTATGACCCGTATGTAGTCTTTGTAATTCAGTTTGTTTGTTTTTCAGAAAGTAATGTGGTTTGGTTTGTGCTAGCTTGTTTCTCTGTAGTCATTTGATTGGCAGCAAAGCAGTCTTGAATAGCGGAACACGGTGTAAATATTCTAAATATAGCCACAAACAAAGCAACTCGCTGATTGTTTACGTCTTTGTCCAAGCAACTGCAAACTCCAATCGACTCTGCGTCTTGATTTTTCATGTTTCTTATAATACGTGTCATTTTGTGTAGAACCGGTGGATAGGCCTGTCACGATAACACATTTTGAAGTGCTGAAGTAAATATAGACCATAAACGATAATATTGAAACCAAATCATAAAGCAGAATTATATCAAAAAAGTATTCTAAATGTACAATATAACAGAATAAAGAACAGAATGAACACTTAACGGAACAGTTAAGTAGAAGTTCATAATTCAACCTTCTACAGCCCAAATCTTATCATAGTATAGAAAAATAACCAAACTTTTCCCACTAGTACAAAGAAAAAGTACCCACAATAAATATTGACCCTCAAAAATAATTGTTCCATTGGTTATGTATTCAACGATAAGTCAATATAGTATTTATGGTGACAGGCCGACCACTACCACTAGATTTACAGACTGCAGATTAACAGCAGTATTATTCATATGATGCTATTGACTGCCTACTACTGGCATAGTGGTGTCCTTGGGCCAGACACTTCACTCACCTTGCACAAATAAGTTGGCATTACTGTTTGATTGGATTGATGGACTGAAGAAAGACAGCCACAACTTCTAATAAATATTGAGGAAGCTCTAGTTGTTTTTGTGCCATGCCTATATAAGGAGGGTTCTCCACAGACCTGTCCTGTCTGTTGGAGTCACCTGCTTGTCTCCACGGAGATAGACAAGCTAATGCCCTAGTATGGGATATCTTCATAGTGACAAGCAGGTGCAGAACAAGCCACCTGAAAAGTTAATGCATTGCACCTTTTAATGTTGCAAATGTAATCACAAAATTGCCATTCAGGCTACAACTTGTTACGATTATTTTTACAGTCATTTGACATTTTAAAGTTGTGCATTTTGGTAATTTCACTGATCTGTTCAAATCAGCACAAATTGTACTACTACTACTACAACTACCACCACTACCAATGATAATAATAAATGATAATGATGATCTTTATTTATATAGCTTTTTTTAAAGTAAAAGTTTAAAGTAAAAAAACACAATACACACCCAGAAGATAAAATACAAAACAGAGAAATACAAAGAAAAGATCCACACATAACACTCGCCTTTTTATGAAATGTCTTCTATTTTTAAGAAGTGATTTAAAAGATGATATTGATGGTGCAAGCCTTATCTCCTCAGGCAGGTCATCCAAAAGCCGAGGCGGCTCCATCACCCTTCGTCCGGAGCCTCGACTTTGGAACGGCTAACGGGGGCCCGCCTGAGGATCTAAGGCCGCAGGAGGGCTCGTAGGGGTGTAAAAGTTCTGAAATATAACTTGGTGCAAGACGTAAACGAGCTTCAAAAGTCATCAGTAAAATCTTAAAATCAATTCTAAAACGCACAGGCAGCCAGGGAAGGGAAGCTAAAATAGAGGTCATGTGCTGTTGTTTATTAAACTCGGTGAGAAGCCTCGCTATTGCCAAACTATAATGTTGTTTCTACCAAGGTTTCATTACAGTACACTTTCTTTATAGCCTCCATCTTGGACACCCACTTCAGATTTTAATACCCCACACTGCTGCTGCCTTGAACCCTAGTACTTTATCTCCGCGTCCCTATAGATGCAGTCTGCGCTCCTGTAGTGATGCCATATTACCACTGGCCCATAAAGCTCTTAGTGGCTGTCTGTAATGGCCTGTTTACTAAACTGTTCTGCGCTGCGAGAGAAATGTGTCTCCACGGCGATGAAGGTTGAGCTGTTCTGTCCTTGAGAAAATCATTTACAGTTTACAGTGCGTCAGCGGCCTCAGCTCTGCAGGTGTGGAAAAAGCGGAGTAATACTACTATGATGTTTAATGTAGAAATATTAAGTGTTGATACTTTGCAGCTGATGTCATTAACATTCCCTGGGGGTGTGATGCTAACTGAAGGCCCTGCTCTGTCTGAAGCTCTGTTACTCAAGTTGGACTTAAGTCGGAGCTTTAACACAATCTGATCATAAAGAATTGACTTACTAGAAACAGGAACAGGTGAGATGATTTTGACTCTTAAATAATTCTCTCACACATAAAATTACAGTCACTAGCGTTGGCAAACAGTTTTTCAGTTAGTCACTCTCACAATTTTGTTGAAAATCAAACTCCCATGAACGTTCATGTTGATCACAGGCTTCTGAAAATGTGCTGTTTTAATGAGTTCTCAGACCATCTTAAAACTTTTTTGACAGTGTTTGCTAATATGTGCATTGTGTCACCATGGTAACTGCTGAACATTCTACCATACTATACATGTAGAACATCCTCAGCGTGATGTCACTGCAAAGTATCAATACAATATCTCTGAAGTTGTTTGGATATCAACATATTTACACCTACAACACTACTTTATGTAAAAATAAGACAAACATATTGAAGCATTCATGCAAGGTGCCATACTACTGCAAGTGCTTTTTGATTTTTACTGTGTCAACTAATACTACTACTGCTGCTACTATACTTCTACTAATACTACAACTAATAATCACTAACACAACTACTAAAACCACAGTTACTAGTTCAGGGGTCGGCAACCCGCGGCTCCGGAGCCGCATGCGGCTCTTTCATCCTTTTACTGCGGCAACGCGTGGCTTGGGAAAATAAATTATAATTTAATTGAAGTGTATTTTATTTGTATTGTTTTTTTGTTTTTTTTTATTGTAGTTTAAATTGGAAGATTATTATGATCTTGAAATAATAAAATAAAATTATATTTTGTTATTTTTTGTCGCTCAAAATAAGCGCCACACTCGCGGAAGCCAGTATACCCACCAAAACAAAACAAATACCACTCACTCCTCACAGACGACAGCTTACAGTCCTGCATAAAGATGAGAGTGACTTCTACAGCCCTGATTTGCAGACGCTGTGCGCAGAGGTTCAGAAGCTGAAGTCTCTGTAGCACTTCATGAATTTCATAAGCAACGCACTACAGTTGTTTATACAAAGCATAAATGTAAAAAAAACAAAAAACAATATATACAGTGTTATCTTCATTTTAGATGTCAAAAAGTATTTGTGGCTCCCAGTGTTTTTTTCCTATGGAAACCGGGTCCAAATGGCTCTTTGGGTGTTAGAGGTTGACGACCCCTGGACTAGTTGCTCTGCCGTAGCTAAAAGTTACGTTAACCAAAAGCAGGCCGTGTGCAATACTATCCATGGGAAAAATTAAGACTCTCCCCATAGCAATTAACAATTTAAAACTAAATATATCTTTGAATGGGGAAAAATGTTGCATATAACAGGAAACTGAAACCCATGAATATGCTGCATGGGATGATTGGCTTGACTGCATGTTGGTGGTCACTTTGTCGTCTGAAAACACTGAGCTATGCACCAGCCCAAACAAATACATGCATGTGAATACAAGCTATGTGCCATAAGGTTTGACTACCAACCTCACTGCACTATGTAACTTTGCCCGTCACAATAACACATTTTGAAATATGACATATTGCTGAATAAAATATGGAAATCTTATTGCAGTGCAGAAAAAAATGACAAAATATCCACCCAAATGCAAAGAAATTGTACACACGATAAATATTGAGCCCCAAAAAGTATTGTTTAAGCTTTCATATATTGAAAGATAAGTCAATATAGTAATTAACGCAAGGACACAAGCAGATAAACGATTATTCATTTAGGTGTTTTTTAAAACACAACACGCATGGCAGGTTCACCTCTCCACAGATCTGACCTGTAACTTAGCCTTCAGTGGCATCACCTGCTTGTCTTCATGGAGATGGACAAGTTTAATGCCATACTTTGGGACATTCCAGGCAAACCTATACCATTTCCATGAAGACCGGCAGGTAGCAGACCCTCCAACAGAAAGTTACTTAATCCACTTTTTAAAAAACGTTTTCGCAAATGTCTTTTTCTATAAATCTCCCATTTCTGTATAAAAGTACTAGCCTTGCCTTTTCCCTATAGTCACAAGTATCCTCTTCTCCTCACATCACTGGAGCCTCTGAGTGTGCCGTGCTTCTTTATTATTCACACTGTGACTCTGCATGTTGCCGCTCATCAGGGACGGCGGTTTGAAGCCAATAAATCCCTTTAAATCCTGATCGAGCCTCCGCATAATATCGCTCTCAGCTGCAGCAAAAGTTTAACCACAAACTTCTTTTCCTGTAACAAAATGGTGCATTGTCAGAAGTTATCAAGTGACCTGCATGTCTTCCTATAGGCTTTTTCACTGCACCTCATGGTATCTAAAGAGTTAGCCTATGTGTTGGTTGTTGATTCAAAATAAATGCTCACAAAATAATAATGGAAATAGTGATTTTGAATATATGCATTTTGTATAATTTTGCCTTTCAAATATTTTAGGTCAACTGAGTTTATATTGTCACTAGATTAATAAAAAATCCACAAAATTGCTATGGATTAAACTTGGGATACCTGACCTTTTTCTTGCAAATGAGTCAGTTCTGTTTTTTTCCCCATAATGTAAAAGAAACATTTTGTGACAAGATCAGACCACCGTGCACCATCTGCACTTAATATTAGAATATAAACCGCTGTTCTGAAGCTGTGTGCACGCCCAAAATGCACGTGACTAGCATTGTGCCAGAGGGTTTCAGAGATATAGGCAGTTGTTAGTTAAATATTTCCTCCTTTTGCGGATTCGAAATCTGGTCATGCAGTTATATTGAAGAACTAAAGTAAACCTTCAGTTTTTTTGTGATGGTGAGAAATGATTTGTTTTGTGGCATGGGTCTTAAACTGTCTGGATAAGGCATCTACCCATAAAATAAAAAGCACAGCTCTAAAAATGCCACAGTATAAATACTTATTTCACTCTTGTCTCTAGAGATTTATTTTTGAAACCTCACTTTGCCCTTAATGTGTCCAAGCAAAGGCCAAATGCAAATGTCCAAATGTATCTAAAGCGGCTGAAGGATTTATTACACAGTTAATGCTTCATTTACGGAGGCTTTTACGTTAAGCTGCCCTGCTCTAACCTGCTCCCACTTTGTCTTTTGAAAGCACCAAATCAACTCCATCACTCTGCTCTCACTGATTTTCTTAGAGCCACAGCATGATTTCAATTTGATCAGAATTAGTTTGTTAGTATTAGCGATGCACAATAATATCGGTCACCGGCCGATAATGGCAATCATGAGGTCACACTGATAATTCCGATAATTAAACATTTCATCGATAATTTAATCCGATAATTAAAAGGGAGAGGTGGGATTAAATACATTTTCTTCTTCCCACTCCTTTTCAATCTTAAATAAGAAAAATATGAGAAATGTGCATTAAGTGTACTGAATATATGTATACTGACTTCTTGTGTTCATTAATCTGCTCAAAATAAATAAATAAATACATTTTAAAAAGCCGAAAATACGTTTTGCTAAACAACCCAATGCAGATGGACTGTGCACAAGACTGTCTGTGTTTGCCTCTCTCCGCTAGCTTTTTATTCATCATCTATATTCACATTATACAGTGGCTGCTTTGAGCTTGTTTTTATTGAGCTTATGAGCAGGCTACAACCCAATACTGGTACTTCATATTTGTAAATGTCAGATTTTTATGGATTTATATGTCTTATATTTTCTGCTTGAGTCACATTTAGGCCTATAAACTAAAACAAACAAATTAATAAAAGGTTTTACATTTCAAAAATCGCATTTACTCAAAATGTATTATCACTTTCACTTTGGAATAGACCTTCAAATGATCGGTTATCGTATCGGTTGAAAATTCCATTATCGTGCATCAATACTTGGCTTTTGTTACCTTTTAAACACTGTATAAAAGATACTAACTGATGTTTGTGAAAGCTTACTCTTCCCTGCGATTGGTTAATTCTGCCTGTCACTCACTCAGGACCTTAGGGAGGTTGACCACTAGGGGGAGTGGGTCGGAAAGTGTCAGTTTTGACCGTAGATCTACATTAAACAGAAGCAGCATATCGTCACGGGGATGAGATCGCGATCGGGTGACAGCAGTTCAGTTGGTTCAGTTGTCGGTTCAAATCCCACTCTTGGCGTAAACATCATTGGCTGAACGGTCGGATCCACTGACCCACAGGTTGGCGGTGCGATTCCGGCTCCCGCAGATGAATGCCGTAGTTGTGTCCTTGGGCAAGACACTTAACCCACCTCGCCCCCAGTGTCTGCGTACACTGGTGTATGAGTGTGTGTGTGTGAATGTGTGAGTGGTTTCTTGATGTAAAGCGCTTTGAGTGACTTGAAGTTGGAAAAGCACTATATTTAAATGTGACCAGTTACCATTTGATTTTTATCAGCGTATCATCCAGTCGACTTGAATCACTGCCACAAAATGCTGAACCCTGACTCTATGAAGTACACTCCAATTAAGCATAACCGTGACCACTGACAGGTGAAACAAACAACCCAGATTATAATTTTATAGTGGCATTTTGGTGGGTTTATAATTGGAAAAAAATGACCTCAAAGTTGATGTGTTGGAAACGACAAGAAAATGAGGAAATGAGTTCCTGTTCTCTGCAGTTTAAGCCCCTAAAAACGTACTCTGAAATGCATGTGACTCTTATTAGTTTAGCAGCGATTATGTCAATGTGCTCTCAAAATTAAACTTGTTGGTTGTTTTAAAATCCGCTGTGTTATGAATCTCGACTGTAAAGCATAAATGGTAAATCTAGCGACAATACTATTTGCAAATAAGTATTTTCCAAGATGCTGTCCATTTTCCTTGCTTCTTATCAACTTTGAAATGTTATTATCAAATTGATTTGATTGATTTTTCATACTTGTCCAAGAAAGAAAAAAAAATGCATGAATACACTTTGAATGTATCACATATACAAAATGTCTTTTAGACTATAGTCTCTTTGCTCAAAAGAGAGTGGGATGAAATACGGTAAAACTCAATTATTCCCACCCCCGTGTTATGCATGTGAAATACAGTTCTGCTATGCTTCCTGTACATGCATTATAAAGTCACACAAAGTTCATAATATTAATATCCACAAAGATTCAAATGTACATATACAAGTCAAAGCAGTTACAGCACTGGTTGATAACAGTGATTAAAGAAATACAGTGTAAAGCCCCTCATAGCTCACTTCTACACTGTGAAAACATTAGGTTTTTATGCGTTTTTTTTACATTGGTAAATACTACATTTGTGTGTGTATCAAAATCGGGATCAATCAAAAATAAGTAATTATTTTTTGCCATAGCCCATCCCCACTTTCGACAAGTATCGCCAGCGTAGACGCGAGTTCACTTGACATATACGTCCACGCCGTTGAGGATGCTCCTGTTTCTTATCAAAGCAGAGAGAGGGAGAAACACTGTGCTGCAGAGGCGATCGTGACTCCACATGTTAATGATGGACCCACGCCTCAGTACTGTGGTGCGCGCCTGTCTGTAGAGGGGCAGGGGTCACTACACACCCACATACTGTAGACTAGAGACAGCGGGGGGGGGTTTCACTGCGCAGAAGATTGCCATGTAGAGGAAAGTTTGACAGTTTTATGTTCGTGCTGTTTGTTTTGCTGCTGTTCTGACAGGTCAAACGGGTCTATATTATAATGTAAAATAATGTGAGAGTAAGCTCCACGCATGATGAAAACTAAAGGAAATCTGGTTTGAATGAATGCAAACTTTGTAGGGCTCAACAATTCTGACAAGCATTACGATTACGACTCGATTAATTGATTTATGTTTTTCTAGTAGGATTCTGTTCAAAGTTCACATTTTAGATGAGCATAAACATTTGACAGAAGATTGAAATCTGAACTGCTAAACTCATTCGCATTTACAGACATGTTTGTAGAGAGCTTACTACAGAGTTAGCAGGTTTTAAAGGGAAAAAGACGTGATCGTTTGTTGTTTGCTAATGAAAATATTGCGATTTGCTAATTGTGACTACTCAAATTGCAGTTTTGATTTCGTTTGCGATATCGTGCAGCCGAAACCTCAGACACACGGCACTGATTTTAAGCTTCGACAGACTCGGGCAATTTCATTATTCCAATACAAAGAGTTCAGAAACGTACTTTAATCAAATTACGTTAGCTTTTTGCCAGGACTGCTCAATGCATCGCACTCAAATTTAAATCACAATTTAAGATGGTGCAGTTATCAAAATGATTTAGATAATAGAATGTCCTCTGCAAAGAACAAAATATCCTGGCTTTTTATTGAAAAAATCTTGTTGTGCCTGTAGTTTAGACCTCCACAAACATGTTCTGAAATGAATATAATTCTTGTATTAGTTTTAGTTCATATTTCAGTCATAATGCTCCTGGAGATGTTTACAATGCGCACTCTGAACAGTTTTCTACTTTTTAAACATGTATTACAAATCTAATGGGAATCACAATACTTGTCAGAAAAATCACAATTCAATTTTTCGAAACCTGTATTTGCAAATGTGCTTAATTAAAACAAATTTGTATTAAAAATGTCAGTATTGTTGCCATAAAAATGATAATAATTTGTCAAGAGAAAAAACACAAATGCATTTTGATCTGAATGACGTAGGCGTGAGCTGTGAGACGGTGCAGAGTGTCCATGCCGTGGGGAGCTGAGGTGCTGCTGGTCGTGTTTCATTCACTCCACTGAAAATTAGAGTCAGACCCAGATTTCTGTCCTCCCAGACGAGTGTTTGTGCTGCTTTCAGACCAGACCCACTCTGTATGTTTCCTGTTTTAGAGAAATATACAACCATAGTACTGTTGTTGCCTATTGCTTTAGCTGTTTAATTGCTTGTTTTAGCCACTAATTTGGCATTGAAAGTGGCATTCATTGTATGCTATTTTTCGTGCTTTAGAAGTTCGAACTATGTTTTCTTCTCTTCTTGACGTAGTTCAATACATTTGTCATGATTAAAAAATTTGGAGTTGCGATATATTGCAGAAATATAGACGATAAACGATAATATTGAAACCAAACCATAGAACAGAATTATCCACAAAAACGTATTCTTAATCTACAGTACTGTTAAAAATATGAGCTGCAATAAACAAATAGTATAGTTTGTATCTATAATGACTCACAGAAGTTCGTAATTCAACCTTCTACAGCTCAAATCTTATCATATTATCATATATATTATCAAAAAATTATCAAAGATTTCCCACTAGTGTAAAGAAAACATACCCATGATAAGTATTGAACCATAAGTCAATATTGTAATTATCATGCTTATAATTCAATTAGGGCGATAACCAACAAACTTGGCTTCAAACTATTTTCGTCATAGGGTTTGAAATGGAAAGAATAACTTTGCATTTTGCTCCGTCTTTGGAAATACGACAATAATATTATATAGTGGATCCCTGCTCCCTTAAGCCTTGTGCTGACCAATGTCAAGTTTAACAGTAAAAGTATTTATTTTCCAAAATTGGCTTTTCCTTTGCCATCTTTCATTCTTTTGAATTTGGTTTAAAAATGACATCTTTTTATATTACTTCCTATAGGTTTTGTGTGTTTTGTCTTTGTAATTTGGCTGTACATTTTGGTGCACAGATATTTTTTGGCCTGTGAAATACCAACAAGACCTGACTCATGAAAATATTTACTCTCACTAACTATAATATTATTATCATTATAATTTCCC
>KN469476.1:62399-94467 GCA_000787095.1 Periophthalmodon schlosseri
TTTCCCCTTTCCCTGTATAATTCCCAGTATTTTTCATGCTGGTGCTGACGTGTGGTGCTTGTGCTGTTTGTGTTGCAGAGGGAGATGAAGGAGCAGCTGGCCTCGCTTCAGGACAGTGAGAAGGGCCACACCGAAGCCCTGCAGCTCCTCCAGAGACAGCTCACCGAGACCAAGGTACCACAACACTTAACACATCTATGTATAAACACTGCTATATATACCACAGGGAGAGGGAAGGAGAATAGTGTTGTCACGATACTCAAATTTCAGACTGTATTTTGGTAAATTTCGCTCTATACCACAATGATAATTGAATAAAACTCTTTTACACAGTAGAATGTAATTTTCAATACAATTAATAGTAGCTTTTTAAATATAGTTAATATAGTAATGTAGTTTTTGTATAGATCCAGAGTATTGCAAAATTATTCAGGAAAGGTTAATTTTTTATTTATTTTTTTTTAATCAATACTTGTTGAAATGAGTATCTATTTTTTACACAAGTTTTAATATTGATTCGTATCTGGGTATTGTTTTAGTTTTGACAACCCTACATCAAAATGATATTATTAAATCTATATGAAGGCAACAGCTCTGTGACCTAATCTTCTACAGAGATAGTTAAAATCTCTTTAATATCTTACTGATCAGAAGCAGAACACTTTATTAATCCAGACTGGTTGCAGTAGCTCCAAAACACTTGAACCCAGCACAAAGGACAATTATCTACATTAAAAGCAATAATAAAAGTGCTACTCTGACAAAAAAAAAAAATTAATTCCCTCATTGTCCGCCACATAATCTTAAATAATGATTAATTTAACCAAGACTCTGCTAATCCCCCATAGAGACACAATGGTGCAGCTGACACAGTTAAGTGAACAGACATGGTTTTGTACAGAGCAAATTGCATAGACATAATGGCCTTATTTGACAAGATATTAAAAATTAACAGAGTCTGGATTAGGCATGGGACAAACAATAATTTCATTTATCATGATAAAAAGGGTCCACAATAATTGTTTTTATATCATTGTAATAATCGCCAACAAAAATAATCACCATTATATCATCAGAATGTGCAGAAAAAAGCGACATCTCCATGATCAGCTCTCATTGTTCAATTCAATCTTTACTAAGAACACAGAATATCTGGCTCATAGTGAATAGTAAAAAAAGTGTCACTTATTGTGACTTATAGCAAAGTACAGTACTATAACAGTTGTGTAAATATGGAACATGTATATAATATTAACATTATAATTATTCATATCCATAAAATGTTTAAACTGTTACCAACTTTAACAATAATCGTGATATAATTGTTAATCGCAATCATGACGGCAAATTTCAATATCGTCCCATGCTTAGTCTGGATTGGCGCATTAAAATGATTGGAAAACACCATGTTGCATTTAACTAAAAAGACAAAACATTGTATTTTAAATTGTTATATTTAACTGGACAATGCACCCTATAGAAATCTTATTTTGAATCCAAGTTTTAAAATCGCCTCAAAACATTTATGTGGGCACTTATGTTTGCATAGCATAAGTCACCCGCACTAACAAGAGGCAGCCACCCACCAACGTGGCAAAGGTCGGAATAATTTATATAAAATATGTTCATGTAAAACCATCTTTAACATTAACCAGTTAAAGACACTGTGTTTTGTGTCAGCAGGGCATTGAATCTGTAGTTCAACACGACTATGAAAATAATAAGACCTCTCTTATCACCGCACATGTTATCACTCTACCATATGTATTTACCATACAAGTTTCTACATTATAATGAATACAATGTTAAAAAAAGTATAGTAAAATACAGGGGTTTCAGTCTGTGCAACCCAACTAGGCATGGGAAAATAATATTGAAATTCTGTGCCACAATTATCACCACAATAATATGGCAATACTACAATAAAAATCCTGATGGGTTAAAATGTTATGGAGATACTTAAATCACCATACGCATAATTTGCTTAAGTTAAAAAGACATTAAAAAAATCTTATTAAAAAGCTATTTTAGTATTGTACGTTGTTACAAGGATCTATAAAAGAGAACATTTTAGGTAAGTAGCTTTTTTCTGCACATTCTGATGATATGTGGCAATCGTCTTTGAAAATGTACCACACCAGATTATTGTCATCCCTTTGTATCATAATTAGCGATATTGTAGTTTATTGTCCCATCCCTAAACTCAACATATTTGCCAATTTCCCATTAGGAGAAGCTAACTTTATTTTGTAGCTTCTTTTGTCCTAAGCACAAACTCTACACTTATTAAATGCGGTTTCAAGTCCTATACCAGTATTTTATGAAGCCTGGTATTATGGGCTGACACAGGTGCCACTTTTGAGCAGTTGAGAGCCCATTCGTGATGTGTACGGGACAGGCCTGACAAGTAACTGGTCATTATCTGTGACTCTGCGTCCTCTCTCCCTCCTGCTGTGAAAACCACTCAAAAATATATTATTAAAACCAGGAGATGACAAGATGGAGAAGTCTGCTTATGATAGATTTATTATAGACCCACGGATACAGAAAATAACTGAACTAGACTAACCCGGCACGGTGGCTGAGCGGCTGGCACCTCTACAGCCTCACAGCAAGAAGACTCCCGGGCAGGCTTCCCCCATCAACCCACAAAAACATTCACAGCAGGTCAAATCCTCCAGCCTAGTCCGAACGAGACATGGGACGGTAGTGAAATTTGGCCAGAATATATGCGATTAACGATTATATCACGATCATTTTTGAAGTTGCTGATAGTTAAAAAATGTTATGTATATGAATAATTATAATAGTAATATAATTAATATTTATATTTAAACAATGTAGTATTGTACTTTGTCTTAAGTGAAAACAAGAATGATTTAGAAGAGAACATTATAGAGAAGTAGCTTTTTTTTCGGCACATAATGCCAATTATCTTTGTTGACAATTATTACGATTATGTTAATGTCTAACGAATGATGATTATGTACCCCTTTTATCACAATAAACGATATCATTGTTTATTGTCCCATTCCTGGTCCTGACCAAGCCTAGGCCTAGCTCAAGATCTAGACATGGACATGGGTCTGGTGCAGCGCTGCAGTATGTTGTCTGACACTTGAAAGTCCAATATTGCCCACCCTTAATTAGTGGTGAAGAATAAGTGAGTTGCTCTGGCCGGGACTCAAAATACAATAAAAACACAACTGGTTAAAGTGAATGTATGTGCTGTGCTTCACACTCTCTCTGTAACTGTCCTTCAGTCACGTAAATTGGTTTTATTGAGCTGCACTTAAAGCTGCCTAACACCTTGTCTCTCTCCTTCACAATGTTAAAGCTATTGACAAAATGTTTCTTGGACTGACTTGCCATAAAGAGCGAGTTAGCATGTAGCTTCAGGCTTGCTTTCTCACACAAATATGTAGCCATGTTTATGTCTAAGCATATAGTCACACCGGTCCACTTGAGTCCATCTTTGTAGCTGCTAAATGCCACTCTCTGCTGGCCCTGACTCCTGACTTGTGAATCGGCACATCTCAAATGCCATTTTCACTGAGTGCTCTGCCTGGAAGAGAGCCACTGACAGCTTTAATCTGAATGTATTAAAGGTTTCCACAGATGACTCTAAACACAGTGACACATCTACTAGTTCTACTCTGTCCATTAGCTTGCTCTGCCTAATCTTGGATTTCAGTTTCCCGTCAAAAGCGCCATTTTGAATGCTTTTGCCCTTTCTAAAGTCGATATATAATTTTTGTTTTGAATTGCTATGGAAAAAGTCCTGATTCACTTTGAAACCAGATAGTTATAAGTGTGGAATGATCCAGCAGAACTTGGTATTGCAATAGGCAAGGCAAGCCAAGGCAAGTTTATTTGTATAGTACAATTCGTACACTAAGTAATTCAAAGTCCTTTACAGAATAAGAAAGGCATTAAAATCACAATAATACAACAAAACATAAATAATCATCATAAAATTAACATTAAAAGAGAATAGTGCAGAATAAAAACCTGTCAGTCATTTGCACAGCTAAACAGAACCGTTTGGAGACTGGATTTAAACATTGTCCAAGTAGAGGCCTGTCTCACATCTTCACGAAGACTGTTCCAGGTTTTAGCTGCATAAAACTGAAATGCACTAGCAGGAGGTCAGTCCCTGAAGACCTCAGAGTGCGAGATGGTTCATATGGCACACATATGTTGGAGATGTACTTTGGTGCTACTTTTGGTGCCATGTAGAGACTTGTACACAAGCTGAGCTGCTTTAAAGTCTAGGTATATGTCTTTATATACAATAACCTTTAAACAATATTATCCCAGTTAGAGGTGGGTTGTTTTTTTGTCTACAAGAGCGTATCAATGTTTGTATTGAAGATCTGCAAATTAATTAAGGGCTGAGCAATATGACAATAAAATTAATGAATTAATCTTTTTTTTTCCATTATGGATCTATCAAGATTTTCTATTCAACTGTATTTTGTCTAAACCAAAACAAATGAAAAACGGCTTTCAAGTTTCAATATTAATTTCCTGAACATTAACAAAATAGCCCTCTGTAGCATTGAAGGATTGGTCAAATGAAGATGAAACATTTTCCTAGGAGTGTTCCTTTAACTGTTAATCACTGAATACAAAAAATAATATTGTTGTTCTGCTAATCATTTTTTTTTTTTTACATCTAGACACAGTTTTCCAAGTGGCTGTCGATGTTATCCATGTCTTCATCACATGCATATATAGTGTTTTTCCCTGTCTAAAACATCACAGCTTTGTCCCGTCCTCTCCTCCTCATAAGACATCGTACCTTCTCTTCTGTGCTCTGAAAAGACAGGAGGACGCAGAAACAGCCCACCTCAATGTCACCGCTCCTGCTTCCACAATACGCAAAACCCCATGTGTATTTTTATATGCATCAAATTGTGACATTGCCCACAAACCTTTGAAAAGCTGCTACCTCTCACTTTTAGGGCAACACTGTACTTACTGTATTGCTTGAAACTACTTTAAACCTGCTCTATAACTATGAAATTTAAACGTGCGCTATGTAAAGTCACTGGTATAGTGTCCGTCACCAGCTTGTCTCCATGTAGATGCTATTGCTTTGCCTGCTATGTTCTGCCGTATGACATTAAACCTGGTGAGCACGTTGGTAATAAAATGCCTTGTTGAATGTATGCAAGTTAAAACCATAGACTGTATAAAGACGTGGACTAAGGGAGAGTGTCATAGCAACCAAAGAGCCAATCCGGAGCAAGGCTGTTGAAGGCAGCGCCCCTTCCCGCCCGCACCGCTCGTTTAGCACTGCTGTCAATCAAACCTAGCTAGCGGGAGCAGCCTTGGGGAAAGAAGGTGCTTGATTTATCCCCAGGGGGTCAAATGCGGCCCTCAGACCAGTTTTTATTGGCCCTCAGGCCTCCTGCTGAATTGGGCCAAATGATTATAGGCAGCTCTTTAAACTGCAAATTTAAGAATTTCTACCACTACAACTCATAACATCACATTCCATTATACATATACATTTACATATACATTTACATATACATATTCCAGCATACAATTAATGTTTCAAGTCCTATTAAATGTATGATGGCTCTGTTATAGCTTTACGTTAAATGCAGTCATCTGAGTCACTATTCCTGTCTGTGGCCCTCAAATATGTTTCTCTATGCAGCCCTCAGTGAAAAAAATATTCAGTCTTGCTCTTGCATGATGAAAATTCTATACTTTTGAGACTGACAGACCAGCTAAAGATTATCTTAAGTATGATGGTTATCACACGTGAGCAGTCCAAATCAGTCCAAAGGCAAAAGCAGTTTGTTTTGCCTTGTCTACCCTGCTTCATACCCAAACTTTGAAGGATAGCTGGCACCAACCACTCACAACAGTTTAAAAATAACAGCCAGTAGAAATTGAATGGAAGAAAAGAGTCTGAGCTGCTTATAATCAAAAGAAAATTTATTGCACGCTTGTTGGTAACATTTTCAAAATACAATCTCTAAAAGAAAAAGTTCTCCCTCTGGTGGGATTTTCATCATTACTCCTCACATCTTAAGAGTCCACTTCAAACCGCACTTCGGATCAGTCCTCTTTGGTCTACTCATCCTGAATGTTTTCCCCTTTTTCTCTTTTATGAGCCTTTTGATGCTGCTTTTCACTTGAGGAATCATTTTTTTAAGACTTTTTGGCAAGTTTTCAGTAACATTTCGAAGTCCTATCGTTGCTTTCTCAAATTGAAAGTCTCCCACTGTTTCTTCAACAGGCTTTTAACGTCACTGCCTTTGTTCTCCCTCCATCCGACACTCAGTGCCTCAAACTCAAACTGCTTTATTCTGTTTGAGGTCTATCAGTTTTTGACCAAGCTACAAATTAGATTTCTTTGTCCATATTTCCCCGTTGTACCTCCACTCCTCTCCACTTTTGTGATGGATTACATTTTTGCTTCATCATCTTTATCAACGCATTCATAGGGCTAAAATATATTGCAATTTAGGGGTGAGCAATATGTCAGTTTGCTCACCCCTGATGTTTTTACAACACAGTCTCAATTTGATAATTCATCTATGTTTAGTATCTTTATATTGTCCGTTAGGAGGTAATTAATGCTGTCTATTGCTTCTGAGATTTCACACTTCACTGTGATTGGTTATATCCACCTGCCACTCACTCAAGACTGACGGAGCTGGCCAATAGGAATAGTGGGTGGGAAAAAGTGCCTGTTTAATGCAGTTCTGTGCTCTATTTAATATTTTTAAAATTACAAATCGATTCACAGTACATTTTAAACATGACCAGTAACATTAACATTTGTGAGAACATATATACTAGCTGTGAATGAACACATTTTGCAGAGATCTGAAATATAGGGTTGTTTTTTTCTTTTAACTTAAGTCTCTGTGTTGACTGTATATATAAATGGACATAGCTAACGCACTAGCCGGCGTGTTCCAAATAGGAAATGCACATGGGAGCGCTTCCTGCTTTATCGACTCTGGCTCCAATTCACTTTACATTGAAAAACTGTCTCCCCTCACTCCATAACTGCTGCTGTCAGGCTCGTCGTTTTGGTCTTAAAATATTCATCCTTATTAACCCGTTCTACATGATCCTGGTATTTTAAGTAAATTAACTAAATATGTTTACAAACTTTATTCAAAATAGTATCATTCACTGCAATGTTTTCAGTTTTGAGCTGTTGCAATTACTGACACTTTTTACTAAAACAGTCGTCCTTTCCTGAATGTTCTCACTCTTGTCCCTGGGTGGCTCTTGAGTCAATATCAGCACAAGTGAAATCGATGAGTGTTAATGTAATATGAGCTCTGAGCCACTGACCTGTGTCTAATTAAATGGCTCTTCTGGTTCTTAACAGCGCAGTCAATAGAGCAGTACATTTACACCGTTGCTATAGAGGAGTAGTACTAAAACTTGAATGGAGCTAGTACTGTGCAGTATTGACAGCTTTTTCCGAATGTAATAAATAAACAAATAGCCCAAACAAATGCCCAATATGCTTAAACTGTACGAATATTTCCAGCTATCGTTATAACTTTGAAATAGTTGAATATTTGTGTAATATAAAAAAGTATAGCTTCAGATACTAGATTAGATGAAAAATAGTATCACTACTCACTTCAGCAAGTATCAATATTGAAAAAAAAACAGGACAAAATCGGTCTTGTACTGAATGAAAAGTTTTAGAATGGTCTAAACAGCAAGTATCAATATTGGAAAAAAAAACAGGACAAAATCGGCCTTGTACTGAATGAAAAGTTTTAGAATGGTCTAAAATCAGAACTGGTTTAAGACCACATAAAGAAAGTTTGAATATTATTTATGTTTTATTGTATGAAACAAAATTAGTTGTTTATTATCATTATCATGATATCATTCCTTATTGTTACAACACTACTTTTATGAGGTGTTTTTATGTACAGTCAAACTTTTTTGTAGTTGTTCACTCCAAAATTCATCATGGGATTTAAATAGATTCTTTGTTTGTTTGGGGGTTTTTTTCAAATAAAAATTTCATGTCACCCCATCTGTTCAGAGTCAGTCTGAATTTATCTGCAGTAGAAAAATGAAATCATACTTTTTGTTTGAAGCATAATTGCATTGAGAGCTAATATCCTAATTCAATGTCATATGATTTACAATGTCCTTAGCCTCACTGTAGGTCTGTCATGATAATTACTGTACGGACTTATTGTTCTATATATGAAAGTTGGAACAATATATTTTTGGGGTCAATATTTATCTTGTATTATTTATCACTACTCTGAAATTTTTGGTTATTTTTTTAATATATGATAAGTATTAGTTTGCATCTGTAATGAGCCATAGAAATGATTAATTCAAGCTTCTACGGCTCAGTGTTTCATTCTGCTATTTATTTATTGCAGTTTATGATTTTTCAACAATAATGTAGATTTAAAATAGTTTTTGTGGTTCAAATCTGCTCTTGGGTTATTGTGTCAGTGGCATAAATTACTTTCACTATTATTGTTTATCGTCTATATTTACTTCAGCGATATATTGAACTTGAAAGACGGGCCTACCTCAGTGTCTATTTAGTTTGTGAATCTCTGACAGTCCACTTATATTTGTATTTTTTCCAGTCTTCGGCCAAGAGCCTGCGTGCCACCATTGGAGATGCGTTTGAGCGCTTGCACCGGTTCCTTCGTGAGCGTCAGAAGAGCATGCTGGAGGAGCTGGAGATGGACACCGCCCGTAAACTGGCCGATATTGAACACAAGATCCAACGCTACAGCCAACAGCTCCGGGACGTCAAAGAGGGAATACAGATCCTACAGGAGAGACTCAACGAGACCGGGAGACATGAGTTTTTAGAGGGGGTCGCAGTCACTTCAGAGAGGTACTAAATTACAGTTTCTTATTACAGTTTTACTATAGTATGTTTTATCAGTTATACAAAGTTGGAAGGGTTTAGAGTTGGAGTGAATACAGGGGCGGAGTGGGGTTCTGAGATCTACCGGGAGGTTTTGCAGTGCACATCAGCAGTCTGCCAGCTACAAAATAAAATAGCTCACACAAGTCACCCAAATGTCTGGGTGGTTTGGGGGATTTCTCCTCCCCTCAAGGAGAATTTTGCAAAAAAAATCACTATCTACTATCTACGCTTAAAACTATGCATCAAACAATAGGCCTGTACTATGCTTTTACATGTTATATTAAATCATTTATTTCAAGTAAAAATGTTCAAAACAATTCATAATTTACCTCTAAAACTCAGCTGAACTCACTGATGTTCTGGACCGCATGGGAAGGGTCGTCCACTGACAGCTCGTCAAGAGCCGCAGCAGAGTTGGTTTGTGCCAGACAGGAGAGATGCAAGAGGGGTGTGCCGCTGCCGGAGAGTGCAGCTGTAGCTGCTCCGCTCCTTCGGCCATGCTCCCCTCTCACATCTCTCCCGTCTGGCGTCAAACTAGCCCTGCACATAGGCTGCCGACCGGGAAATCTCCCGTGTCCCCCGATTGCCACTCTGCTACTGAGTGAAAGTCCAGTCTTGCAATACAAATGACATGTGATTCCACGCAAAAAAATTATATATGTTTATGAATAATTAGTTCATTTGTAGTTTATTTCAAATCAGTTTAATTCATAGCGGCGGCGTAACTGCGGTTACATGCATGCTCAAAATCTGATTATTAACAGATTTTTGGAGTTATAAGACTTACTAAAATGACATGTAAACAGCAAAATCATCTCATTTCTTTCTGATCATGGTCCCTCTGAATACTCACATCAGAATTCATGGTTTGCTTGTCATTTAAATCATTTTAAAAGTCCAGAAATCAGATTATAATGTTTGTGTGTGTAAACATAGCAACTGACTCAGTACTCTGAGTAACCTATTCATCCAAATGCTTTGCATGGCCATTTTAATGTTTGTTAACAAGTTCCAAATATATTACTGTCCATAAAACAAGCATATTTTTCTTTCCTTCATTAGAGTATAGAGCCTACCTTTGGAGCTATTTTTACTGAGACTGATTTGACCAAAAATAGCCCACATCCCCAAATTTAAAATTCATTGTTTTTTTTACCAAAGTGTTACCAAACTGTTGCTGCTGCAGGAGAGAGTTGTGCAAAGTGACTCACTGCAACTACTTAACGTAAATCCAAAATGTTTTTTTAATCTAATTTGAGACTAAAGCTGTACCATTATCAAGGATACTGTGGCAGTGACAGTCAACCTGTTTGCTACTGTAGTGTAATAGTCACCATTGGCTCATAATGTGACAGCCGCACTCCAAATGTTTTAAAAGCTGATAATTCCATTGGAGAAAGCGCATGTTTTGTTAATCCCTGAGCAGATGGTCCGTTAGGCCAGAACCAAACCAGCTGTCTCTAATCTGAGCAGTTTAAAGCATGATTTAATTGAACAGTTAATATGTTGGAGTAATGAGGCAGCAAACCGCATTAGTCTCACAGATTAGGAACTCGCAATATGTTTCAGTACTTAGCTCAGTGTATGGAGAGCACAAGTGAAAATATGTGGCAGATATGGTCATGGAAGACACATTGTGATAGAAGAGAGTGCTGTAAAACTGGGTTATAAAATTGTGTTAAAGATATTTTAACTACATTGGTTTGAATCAAAGCTCATTATCATATTATCATTAGTCAATATGGGCATCATTTATTCTAATGAAGAAACTGCCATCGTGTTGTTATCTATTGTGTATTACTATCCAATAAAGGTACAATATGTAACTTTTCTGGTGTAGGGTACCTCCTTATTTCCATGGAGATGTTATTGCTTTGATTGCTGATGTTCCACAGTATGACATTCAGTATATCTATCTTCATGGAAAGAAGCAGGTGTCTCCACCAGGCTAGGTCATATCTGTGGAGAGGCAAGCACGCTCAGGAAGAATGTAAATTTTTCATGGTATTTTTAGAGGTAAATGAATATGTTTAATGCCATACTGTGGAAATTTCCCAGCAATATAATGTCACCTCCATGGAGATAAGCAGGTGGCAGTCCTTCTTTGTATAAAAATAAATCAGATTAAACTGCTAACACTGTGTTTACACTTGTATAAACAAGTTTAAAAATGAGTGTTAAGAATGATGATTTTAAAAACTCAAATTACAAATCTAATCCCATTGCAATATTAGTAGAAAAATTGCACTTATATACAAGTATGTTTCCAAAATAGTTCACCTCATTCACCTCATTTTTATTAATGAATATCTCTTGTTTGTTATCCATCCCTTTTCTTATTGATCTAAGATATATTTCATATTCATAAGCTTTTAGCATTGCAGACTTGTCCATTATGATAAACACCTCTGTATTTCTGCCTCGTCTGCAGATTATGAAAATGTTTCCACAGGATCATATTGTAATCGTATTAGACAGGCCTCTAACTCTTTGGTCCTAATTCATTTATCACCACTGCTGGGAATTCATTTATCAATTTGTCAGTGTTTTAACATCAATATCTGCAGTTTTCAAAGACCCACAGCAAAATGTATTACTCAGAATCTAGACTGAGGGGACATGAGACTCTAACTGTTTGTAAAAAGCAGCTAATTGGATTCTGACTTTGTATTGATCTGTTTTTCTGTTCCAGGATCAAGGGAAAGATACATGAGACCAATCTGACGTATGAGGACTTCCCGACATCCAAATACATGGGGCCCTTACAGTACACTATATGGAAGTCTCTGTTTCAAGATGTATCACCAGGTATGTGACCTTGTGTTCAGACTTAAATGCAGAGAGAGATGAGTTACTGGAGTTTGATTATACTGAAAATTTGTGTGGAGAAAGTCTTTTTATTTTTCATTTAAGTCAGAGTAACAGAAGCATCATTGTAATTTTGATTTTTCCGCTCTGAACATGTGTCATAGTGTGAACACATGGAGGGCTTCAATATCTAAGCAAATCAAATTGCAATCAAAAGTCAGTTTTGTAGCCGCAACAACAGTAATTCCATTAAATGAGGAAACGTGTTTTCCAAAGTCATCAAGTAACACACAAGAAACTTGATATTGTTTTAACGATGCCATTTATCCTAAACTAACTGTGTGAATGTGTCGTGTGAGTAATCTGTGGTGGTTGGTAAGACTGTGCAGATGGCTATCATCTTCATCTCTTGTAGTGGCTACAGAAGTGGTTTGTCACTACCAAGCACCGTATATAGCCTACTGAAATATGAAATCATGCCCAATACCACTGATATTAGCACAGAACACTGCCCATCCTTAGACTACAGTAAAGTGCTTTTAAACCACAAATACATCCTAGCCATTCTTTTTTAAATTTAGCTTTGGGCTTATTCAACCTTAAGTGTTTCCATGGAGAACACAAATGATTTAAATGATTAAATTAGCTCATATAAATTGTACAGTATAAATGCCACTTGTTGCTTATATTTGGTCTTTAAGCTGTCATTTTTGTCCATTATAGTTGCTTTTAAAAGTTTATGGTAATAAGGTGCACTGCACAGCAAAGTGTGATTTTTGTGATGCCACTGTATAGTACAGATTGTTTTTAGACTGTGATGGAGAATTTTACTCTCTGTTAATGGGATGCACTGCAACTAGCCTCCCTCCATGTTCTCCTATATATAGACTCCAGACTACAAGTGCTAAATGACTCTTATTATCATATCCGCCCTCAGCACGACCATGTTTTAAAACCAGTGTAGACTAATCCAGGCTTGCTTTAGGTCTGACACTTGGGAGATATTTCTTCTTCTTCCACTGGCTGAGAAATGGCATAGAGAGCTGCAGGGTAGAGATGCCCTTCTGTGGTATAGACCCAGGAGGTTGCTTTGCCTCTCTTCTTTCTTTCTCATCCCACGTTACTTAATATTTTTCGCAGAAGAATTTTATGCACCCCTCCGTTCAATCAATTCTTTAATATTAGCCTGCCTGCTGCTAGCTGCTGAGGGGAGCTGTGGCAGAGTTTTGGCCTCCCTTGACTGTCTGCCAAATGGAACAATTGCCGACGATCTGTCAGAGGCTGTTGCCAGAGCCTTAACAAAGACATTCCTCCCATCATCTTTCATTCTTCATCGTAAGCGGTCTCCTATGGGCTCCAAGTAATAACAGCAGACTCCCTCTCCATTTTCTACACTTTCTACACTACGCTTCTATTTTACAAGGAATGTATTCAAAAAAGTTGTTTCTAAGTAAGTACAGAGAAGAGAAATAGGGCTGAGTGACAAGGCAAAAAAATATATGAATCAGTACTTTTTTCCCTTCATATTGTAAATTATAAATGATTTCATGAACATAAACAAGGCGCTTTTAATCATTTAACACAAAATAGCCCAATTTCCTCCTCCAAAGTTTGAACTCTGCTCCTACTGACAGAGGATTGGCTGTAGTTTTATCAAGTTAAAAAGACCCAAGACCCTGAACAGAATCCTACTTTTTAAACATTTTTAAACACATCTAATTACAATACTTGTCAGAAAAATGCAAATTGGATTTCTTTCCAAAATCGTGCAGTCCTAACCAGAGTGATTAAATACTTGAATACCACTTCAGACTTCAGATGACAGAATTAGAAAACTTTCTGCTAACTGCTAATGTTGTGCAAAGTTACATTTAGCCTTTTTAGTCATTTTCAGGGATCGCCATAGCAACTCATCTGCACATTGGTCTTTTCCTCTGCATCTTCTAACACTATCTTTTATGAGCCCAGCGATAACTGGCGTCTCTTCTCCTCTGCCTAACCCTCTCCGCTCATAACTGCTGTATATGCCTGCTTGATTTGTCGTCCTGCACAACGAGCCACTCAAGTTATGAAATTTTAATGAGGCCATTGTAACAAACACGGGAGATGTCATTGAGCGGAGGTGGTATTGTCCTGCCCACTGGCCCGCTGCCATCCTACCTCCTCTCGCTCTCGCCTGATAAAAATACACAGGACCCAGTGAGATGCCCTTTACTCAGGCTGTTTGCGGGAACACTGGAAAGTACAGCTTGTTATTGTGGCGGCGCATCCTCTGTGCTTTTGAATGACAGTGTAACAATTCTCAAGGATGTCTCTAGGTGCGTGGGGAGCTAGCCTGGCAAACCAGTCTCTCCTACTTTCTGTTTGAATGCAGGAGGATCTGGGAAGCACGGGGATATTGACCACTATACAATTTGGGGACGATCCAGTCACAGTCGCTTATTTGTAGCATGTCTCTCTCATATGCAGAAGACATCTCCTCTCAAATATACTCATATTATTCAGAATGAAATGTATAACTTGAAGAAATTTTACACATGTTATGCCAAATATACTTCAAATATATTTCACATAATGTATATTTTTAAAGTATGTAGTTAAAAGAACAAAACATATGGAGTATAACATAAAATAAAATCCATACATACATACATAGTCTTCTGCTTATCCGGGGCTGCGTCGCGGGGGCAGCAATCTAACCAGGAACTCCCAGACTTCCCTCACCCCAGACACTTCCTCCAGCTCCCCCTGGTGGGACTCCAAGGCGTTTCCAGGCCAGCTGAGAGACATAGTCCTATGTCTTCCCCAGGGCCTCTTCCCGGTAGGACGTGCCTGTGCACCTCAGCTGGTTCCTCTAAACGTGGAGGAGCAGCGGTTCTACTCTGAGCTCCTCCTTTAGAGATAGGGTGATAAAATAAAATACAAAATGAAAATAAAAACAGTGAGGACTCAAAAGGAAAGATTTAAAAAGAAAAACTAAAACAATTGTAGACACATAAACCAAAATTATACCACCTCTCAGCCACAGTCAACCCAGCAACAACTCAGCCTTCCCAGCATCTCCTCACAAGCAACAGAGTTCTTTCCACGTTCATGTAATAAAATGAATCAATTATACAAAATTACAACATATTCATATTTAAGTTACTTACAATTGAATGCATCTTGTTACACTGGTAAATTCACTCTCTTTGCCTTCGCAGTACCAGCCGCATTGACTCTTGACCCCATCACGGCTCACCAAAGACTGATCCTGTCGGACGACTGCACCATCGTGGCCTACGGGAACCTGCACCCTCAGCCTCTGCAGGACTCCCCCCGGCGCTTCGATGTGGAGGTGTCTGTCCTGGGAGCGGAGGGCTTTAACTCGGGCGTGCACTACTGGGAGGTCATGGTGTCCGAGAAGACCCAGTGGATGATAGGCGTGGCTAACGAAACGGTCAGCCGCAAAGGGAGCATTCAAATCCAGCCGAGCAGAGGGTTTTACTGTATCGTGATGCATGATGGGAACCAGTACAGCGCCTGCACAGAGCCATGGACACGGCTCAATGTGAAGTCCAAGCTAGAGAAAGTCGGAGTCTACCTGGACTATCCAAAGGGACTACTCATCTTCTACAACGCCGACGATATGTCCTGGCTTTACACCTACCGAGAGAAATTCCCAGCTAAAGTCTTCCCCTACTTTAGCCCCGGCCAGAGCCACGCCAATGGGAAAAACGTACAGCCTCTACGAATCAATACAGTTCGTCTTTAATCGTAAAACAAACTGGTAACATGTGGAGGTAGTCCTGAGAATTCACAGGATGAATCAAAATGTGTAATTGGGTGTTAAGTCCTTTTGATTTTGGTGTTCAAAGTTGTGCGTCATGTTGCTATTCGATCCTGTGCTCTTATTTTGTTTGTGATTTGAATCAGATGGACTTAAATGGCCTGGAAACTCAATTAATTTATTCTGGAACTGCAAACAAAAATGCACAAGAGGTGGACAGGCCTTTCTCCCTGGAGACATATTTTGCTGGTGTGACAAGAATGATGGTAATGGCTTTGGCTGTTAATTTAATTTTGTTGCATTATTATTATTACTATTGACAAAAGTGAATCAGTTCAAACGTGTCTTAGTAGATGGATCAGTAGATGGACCAGTTGGTACTTAAAAAAAGGTTAATTTCTAATTTCTTAATATATATATTGTCATGCATCAGTTCCTCGTGCTTAAATGCAATATAATTTACAGCAAATTAAAATTGTGCTATGTAACTTTTCTGGTAAAGGTTATTACTTTGCCTAGAATGTTCCACAGTACTTTTATAATTTTATTCAATTATAGGTGTTTTATTGTTCAAAAATAAAATCTGAAAACCATGAATTCGACCTGGCAGCGAGGTCAGCTCTCCGTAGATCTGACCTGGCCTGAAGGCGCCACCTGCTTGTCTCCATAACGTTTATTGTAACACTATGGAACGTTCCAGGCTAAGCAATAACATCTCCACGGAGACGAGCAAATGGTGGACCCTCCTCCAAAAAGGACGCATTGATAGTGCACCTTGGGAAAAAAAAAAGTAATTGTAAAGATAAATGGACCTGGAAAGTGTCTTCAGCACTCACCAAACTAAACCCATTCTGAACCTACGTATCGTTTTCTCCAGTAGGAATGACTCCATAAGTCTGTGAAGCGCTGAAACCCAGTCTTGCACAGTTCCAGAGGTATCAGTACTTCCTTTTTCCGATCTTCCCAAATTTCTTATCTGACTCGGACAATGAAATCTCCGGCCCCCTCTCCGTGCTGTACAGTCGCCTTATCTGTTTGTGGAATGTGACAGCACTCAACTCCTTTTGGTGGACTCCCTCGCAAAAAAAAAAATAAGAACAGGCCTGGATCTATCTGCACTTTTTACCCAGACTAAGATGTCAAGTCAGCTCCCTCCTTTACAAAGCGTCCAACAGCTTTTCCATGTCACCTATAGACATTGTAATATAAAGACTATAGTATATTCTCATTACTGTCCACTGCCGGTTTAATTGGAGGTGAAGAATGTCTCGAAATGCTGCTACAGGAGGTGATGGGACCTGCATGTTTGTACATATGAGTGTGTAGAAGGAAGAGATCAAGTTATGTTGGGTTATGGTTATGTTTCTGCTGATTAATTCTGAGTGTACATATTGTTTTAGTTAAAGGTTTTATTTCTGTTAAATGGCCACAGCAGATGCAATACAAATTTGAGCCCTGGCTACGTGAATATACGGGTTATTGTGCAACCGATTCTTACTGTTGTACTAGAATGTTCCACAGTATGGTATTAAATTAATCAAACTCCTTGTGCAAATTGTCAGTTAGTAGAAAGTAGAAACGCTTTCTTCAAACTAATCATGTATTATTTTATATTTGTTCTTAATCCCTACTACTAAATCAGTGATCCATATACATGTAGCTGGGGGCCAGATATTTCTAAATATAAATAGTGCTAATGAATGTTCTTGTGACCAACACTTTTATTTTGTTAAATCTAATTAATTTTTGGGGTAATTGGCAATAATTAAAGTTGCACAATGTAACATTTCTGGTTGGGGGATCTGCCACTTGCTAGTCTCCATGGAAATGTTATTGCTTTGCCTAGTATGGCATTAAACTTGTCTGTTTTGCGTTTATTGAATTACATGTGTTTTTGCTAAAAAAAAAAAAAAATACACGCATTCTTACTATGGGAAGGGTTGCCACTCCACAGATCTGACTAGTAACTTAGCCTGAGGGTGTCACTTCCTGCTCATACCCCTGGAGATAGATTAGATTAATGCCATGTTTGGAACATTCCAGACACAGCAGTAACATCTCCATGGAGGCGAGCATATGGCGGACCCTTCCCTAGAAAAGTTACATAGTGCAGCTTTAAGTCAAATGTAGTTGGATTTCCAGCATGTTTGAGTGCTTTTTACTTTATATCTTTCACATTCCTGCAATGTTACATAAGAAACCACTAATCATTCCAGCTCGATCGTAGATTTAGATTATTTTGCCCCACGTGCCTCTTGTTTTTTTCTTTTTTAGTTGCACACGACCCTACTAAGGTCTTACTAAGTCCACTTTTCAGAGGCTGCTGTCTTAACTAAAAATGAAGCCACGTGTTTGAACTTGTAGCTAAATGTGATTTAATTCTCGTGTCATAAATCTCCTCCTGCCCCTAAAGCACATTTTACTGTTGCAGAAAGTGGGACCTCCAGAAATCAGGTGTAGACCTAGTTTTACAAAGCCTGTTTCTTTATATTCATATGTAATTTGTCTTTGTTAAATATAGTAATTGGGACAGTGAATGCCCTTATTTTGTGGGATATTAATTATGCACAAAATCTATGTCAAAGCGTTTTCAAATTACTGTTTAAGTTGCACATTTTCTACAGAATGTTACTAAAGGTGCACTGTATAACTGTAATGGTGAAGAAAGTGAAGAGAACGCACCTGTGATTTTGTAGTTTAGGGGTAAATGCTCAATGCAAGTTACCAAGGCAACAATACTATAAATACTATATATAAAACCTGGATTACTGACCCGTTGGGGTTGGAGTTTGTACCTTTGATCCCATCTCGCAATGGTACACGACAGGGATTCCAGTCCTGATCAAATTATTGACTTAATTTATCTCAAATCAATACTAACATGACTTGAATAATTGTGTTGACCAACCAATGCTGACGAAACATTTGTTGAAAAAATGCTTTACGACGGAAGATTTTGTGAAGGAAATTTGAAGAAGTTTTGACAATCAAGGTATCCATTTGTTTTGTTTTGTTTTATTAATTTGAATGTTTACTTGTATAAGACTCACCTGGTTGGACTTTGTATTGTAAGTATTCAAAAACTAGCTGGTGTGCTGCCCAAGGACTTGATCTTAAAGAGATTGTAGAGACAGAGGGTATGTGTGTTACTGTTATCTGGTGATGGAAATAGTGCTTAAATAATATTAACTATGACACTTTTAATGATTCTGATGATTGTGTTCAGTGTGTGGACTCGCTCTGGTGCGCCTGCTGCTGGAGGCTTGTGGGAAATGTTTTAAATGTACAATAAATGACAAGTGATAAAAGTTATACGTCTCTGGAATATTTTTTTCTGGTGCTGTAATGGAGTTGAATGAACAATCCACAGTATGGCATTAAACTTGGATATCGCTTATTCAGTTCCTTTTTTTTTTTTTTTTTTCTAAAAATGAGCTAATTATCTAAAATGTGCATTCTCACTGTTGACTTTGTCTCCTCTCCAGAGATCTCACCATCTTCTCCATGGAGACAACTGGGCCAAGTGACCTGCTTGTCTCCATGCAGAAGATGGATAAGTTAAATCCATACAGTGGAAGTTTCCATGCAAAATTCAAGTTTATTTATATAGCACATTTAAAACAACTTCAGCTGACCAAAGTACTTCACATAAAAGTAAAATTAAATAAAAAATCGATAGATGACACAATACATAGAAAAGAACAATAAAACACCAAGATATCCTGTCTAGCTAGTATTAAATGTCAGGGAGGAGAGGTGGGTTTTCAGTCTAGTCTTAAACTGTGTTAAAGACTGAGAGGATCTCACTCTCCGAGGGAGGCTGTTCCATAGTCTGGGCGCTGCCACAGAAAAGGCTTTGAGCCTGGCTTTGGACACAGCCAGCAGGAGCTGGTCCGCTGACCTCAGGACTGTGGGTGGAGTATAGGGCTGCAGTAACTCCCTCAAATAAAGTGGACCCATAGAGCGCACACATTTAAACACAATCACATTTTGAACTGAACCCCATACGAAATAGTGAGCCAGTGCAAAACAATAACATCTCCATGGAGACAAGCAGGTGAAAGTTAGTTGCACCTTTAACCCATCTATTATTCAATTAAATTATATACTGTAATTATCCATTACTCCAGACATGTATTTATTATGAGTTGGCAGATTCATCAATACATTGTACGTATTTTCAGATAGATTTTTTTTTTTTTTTCTTTTTGCCTCACTATCTTTTTTGCTACATTTGGTGATGGTTTGAGGTAAAGTAAGTAGCCTATATTTGTGGTATGTCTAAAGATCACTCCAGTAGATCAGTTACCGCACAAGTCCATTGATTAAGCCTATTCTGTGGCCTTAAATATTAATACAGTTATATTATGTACTCGAGGGAAACATGAGATATGACGATGGATGAAATGTACACTGCACATCTCAGAGGATGACAAGAGCCCGGCCGCTGCTTGTCGATACCTGCGTCTCACTTTCATACCAAACATTTTAAACATGAATCATAGGCTACTCAAGAGCAGAAGGCGAGAGGGAGGTTGTGCACTGAATATATCCATTTTCTGACAATTATTTGCATCTAAAAAGTGTGACTAGAACATCAGAAAGATAATGGTTTCTCATTCTTTATGTGTTTACCACAATCCAGCCAAATGGGGTCAAATGTGTCACGTTGTAAAGTGCTTTGAGTGCCTTGAAGGTGGAAAATAAAAACATAAAAAAATATATAAAAATGTGACCGTTCATCATACAATTTGTCTCCAGAAAAACAACATGTGCCTAGCTATAAGGTAAGATAAATAATGTGTATTGTTCATAAAAAACACACAAAGAATGGAAAGAAGAACCACACGATAAGTCTTGGTGAAATGTTTTTCATATTGCATTGATTTTTACTTGTTTTTATTAAAGCCACAGCATGCATCTTTTAGCCAAAAATAGAGTAAAATAAAAGCATGCGTTTTTTTTATATATATAATTTGGTTGCGTTTACGAAAAATCTTGCAACCTTACTGTGAACCAACTTCCTTCCTCACAAACCTGACTGTTATTTGGCCATGAGGAGAGCCTCTTCCTGCTTGTCTCCATGGAAATAGTGTTCTTTTGACTATAATTTTCCACAATATGGCATAAAACATATGCAGGTCCATAGAGAATGTTCTGAAGTATGGTTTCCATGGAATCATGCGGGTAACGTGCCACCTCCAGAAAGTCTTAATTATTACCAGTTTTTATTTTATATTTTTCTGCTCATTTGTTGAATTTGAATTCTTTGTGCCTGCTTTTCCCCTGTGATTTTAATCTTGTATTGGGTCTTAGATTTAGATTCTAACTGCACTGTGAGGCACTTTGTAACATAGTTTATAAAAGTGCTATAATGACGACTATCATATTGACTGCACCAATTAACATTACAATTAATTTTGCTCTCCCACCCATTATTCTACCATTCCTTGTTTAACTTTCTTCTGAGCAAAGCTAAGTGCAGTTGCATCAGAGTTACAGCAATTGCAGTTAGCCTTAGCTGCTGTAGCTCATGTCTGTACAAAGCAGTCCCTATAGGACACAGTGAGAGCTTTTCCCTGCTCAGATTCAGGGCTCTCCTCTGCACTTAAACCGTGATAGGCCTCCTTATCCGAAAGAGAAGACGCCTGTCCTGTAATGGTCCTTAGTTATCCCCTTAGACTGGTTATCCCAGAGGGAAGAGTCCATTTAAAGCCTGTCTCTGAGAAGCCTGTATCTGATTGCAGTGTGTGGTGTGGTGGCCCTCCGGAGGCTAGTCTTAGCAACCTGTGTAATATTGTAGGCTAAGTGAGAGGAGAGAGTTTACTGTGGAGTAAGTGTATTCAGCTTTTTCATACTTTTAAAATATGTTTGTACCTGTACATTGATATTTAGGTTTTATAACTTAAAGGTGCAATATGTAATTTTTCCAGAGGAGGGTTCAATGCCTGCTTGCCTCCATGAAAACGTCATTACTTTGCTTGGAATGTGGAATGTTCAACAGTATATAATTAAATGAGACAAGCAGGTGATGCCACTAGGCCAAGCTACAGCTCAGATCTGTGCTGACCCCGCTCATAGTGAGAATGCATGTTTTTTAGCAATAAAACAATTGTAATTTTTTGTTTTGTTTGGGTTTTTTGCATTTATTGAGCAACTATTACCATTAAATTCCCAACGCAGACATACATACACGTATGCATGTGTGTATGGTGTTATCCATTATCCCATCTGAGCATGGAGTGGCATTGACATCACAGTTCAGTTATTTATCTGGAGTAAAACAGAGGGGGATAATGCCACATTGGTTCTGGGGGCATTTGAAGAGTTCAGTGTGCAGCCGATTTTCCAGCATGAATTTGTCTTTTGAAAAGCAGTCTTGTTTCCGTTCTTATCTGTTTAGCGGATTAGTCTTTTAATTACCAGGCATCCTAGTGTCCACATTTGATTGACCACTGGTTCCACACAGCAGTCAGGCCATAAGCCATAAGGAGGCTGTAGGACAGACAGGAAATATTACATTAAGAAGTTCAGATAATACAGCCACGCCATCTGACTAGAGGTGCTTAGTGTCAGGACAGTCCCATAAAAGATAAAACAAAGAGCCCTTCATTCGACAGCTGTGCCAGTAGGTGTGTTGTACATTAGGATCCATTTTGGAGAGTTTAATGGGAGTGATAAATGCTCTGCAGAATCTTAAATTGAATGATTCTATATCTTACAGATTTTGAAGCTGTAGATGAGCCCGAATAGTGCTCCAAAGTGAAGCAATGTGTAGTTGAATAAATGATGAAAAGATACATTCTACAGATTTTACAGAAGGTGTTTGGATTAGGTTTTTGCCAACCCCCTGCTGGCCACAATAAGGATTGGAGCATGTTGAATTGGCTAACTAGCAGCATCATTATTAGGAATAACCACACAATTCAGCATTACTCAAACAGGCCTGGATGAGAGTAAGGTTAGCTTAAGGTGCACTATTTTGATTTTGTAGGGATTTTTTTTCTCTGCATTTGACCCATCCTTCAGTGCCACTGGGGCAACCTGTCAGAAGCGGTGGTCGACCATAGTACAGATTTTAAGATATCAGCTTGGTCAGGACTTGGAGGATTTTTATCTTTTGCCCAGAACACAAACAACGATCTTCTTGCAGTGAGGCTAGAGTGCTATTCATAAACGTTACTTTAGCTTAGCTCTTTCACTATAGACTATATATAACAATGAAGTATGTTGCTTGTGGATTGGCTGATATTTAACGCCTTGCGACAGGGGAAATCATGTCTTGTATAGCTCTTACACTGCGTCTGTATATTCTGTGCGTGTGCTCTGAATAGTAACTCGTCCCCACTGAGGAAACCTAAAGTAACTCAGGCATTTCCCCTTCATGTCGTCAGCCGCCCACCAAATCTTCAAACCTCCTCATTCATTAAAGCTGCAACCACTTTCTTCTGCAACTGTCAGTGCACAAATATAAACTCTTTTAAGTTTTTAAAGGTGCACTATGGAACTTTCAGAGGAACTGCCACCTGTGTTTTACTATGTATGGCAATAAACTCCTATCATCTCCATGTAGACAAGTAGGTGGCACCACCAGGCCAAGTTACAGGTCAGATCTGTGGAGACCCAAGCCTTCACCCTGTAAAAAAATGTTTTTTCAAGGTATTTTTCACTAATAAAAACTTGTAAATTAATAAATGCAAGATAGGTAAATTTAATGTCATACTGTGGATCCTTCCTAGCAAAGCAATAACATCTCCATGGAGACAAGTAGGTGATGTAAAACCATACTTCAAGAACATTTTCCACGGAGATAGATACGTTTTATGATGCACTGTATAAAATTATATTCATAGGTTTCAACTTCCTGTTATATGCAATATTTTGAGGACTTCTTCCCATTCAAAAGATATAATATTTTGTTTTAAATTGTTCATCGCTATAGCAACAGTCCTAATTTTTTGTCAAATTAACAACATGTCCATGGAAACTAGCAGAAGAAGGCCCTCCTCCAGGCCAAAAAAGTTGTAAACAGTTATGTACTGGGGCTTTTTATTTTAAAGCTGTTTTATTCTTTATCTTCAACAAAATTCTCTAAAAATAAATGTCATTACTCTTATAGCTTCTTGTTTTCATGTGTCACGTTGAGATATGGTTGTGGCTGTTGTCAACAACCGTTTCTCTTTGAAAGTCACTTTGCAGACCCATCAAAGGCAACCGGAGGTAAACGTATGCTTTTGTATGCAAAAATACCCTTCCTTCATTTTTCTCCAGTTACACGTAACCAAAAATCAAAAGCTTCAGGAGCTTTGAGCTTTTCAAGCCTCGAGTTTCTCCATTTCTCCAGGAGGTGACGCTGTGTTGGAGCGCCCTCTACTGTACAGACTATAGACTTTTTTTTCTTAGGTATTTGCATTGCATTGACTTTAAATTTAATCCATGGTGAACAATACCATATTTGGAAATGGCACAATACATTTCACATGCAAAAGGTGAATTTATATTGATAACCTCCTTAATGCTGCAAGCTAAGTAATGTGTTCATAATGTGAGTCAGTACTTGCATAAATGTGTCTTTAAACATGGTAGTTCATATAATTGTATGTATATAAACATAGCCTACAAAATTACTAGAAGTGAAATCATATTAATTAATAATAATAATAATAATTGGTGCAGAAAATATCACTAACAAAATTGTCTCCCAAAAAAAAGTTGACCTTAACCTAAATATATTGCATTAAAGTACCAAAGCAAATGATTTAGGTTGAAGATAATCTATTGAAAATATGTTGATTTAAAATAAAATGAAAATATTTTAATTGAAATGTTAAATTTATTTACTTCTTATCATTATTTAACCTTGTAACCAAATGGCCACATAGGGAGTAGTACAATATTAACTGCACTTTTAGGCCATTTGGGAGAGTACAATAGGAGTTTTACTTTATGGCCATGAAGGGGTTGTGTAATAGTTTTTGTGCAATGTAGATGTCTTTATCTGTTCTGTGCATTGAGTAGATCTCGGTCAGTTCAATGTATAGAGGTACCTTGTATGAAATTTTGGATGTTGGAGACAATAAAGGCTTATCTTATATTTCTTTGTGTGTGTGTGTGTTGTGTGTATAATGTACCTTTTGCTTTAGGGGGAAATCATATTCCTGGAAGTAGTTTAGTCCAACCAAAAGTATATATTGACGTGTCCTTGGGCAAGACACTGAACCCAGCCTGTTCTGAAGTGACTGTTTAGAAAAGTGCGTCACTGGACCAAAATGAATAACTACACTTGATATAAAAAAGTATCATATTGGCAAATGCTATAGGCCTAAACATTGCTTATGTTGCCTGTTGGTAAGTAGGATTTTTATGACAGCAGCTCATTTGGATCATGTTTTAGCTTTAGGTTTAAATCTGTTGAAAATCCCAGTTTAGATTTGCTACTCACACTTTAATCAAGTTTAAAGGAAATATAATGAAAACGTGTGGTAAAATGCAAGAATGACATGGAATCACATGGTTAAATATTTAGCTTGTATTGTTGGGAAATTTACATCTGTGCACCAAAATGACAGTGTTTTAATGATGTTGTCAAAATATATACAAAACCATGCAAAGAGAGGGCGTATCACTTGGTGTACACAGATAATTAATACAATACTTAAAATAAAATTAGACAGCCTGCCCATTTTTATTTTTCATTGCATTAATGGTTTCAAGTCTCTGTACACATTAGTGCCAGAGAATTGGTAGATTTTTGTTTTGTTTTGTTTTGTTTTTTTTGTTTTTTTATGTGGGAGATTGAATAGACGCCATAAGATTGGATAACCATTTAACTAACAACAAACAAAACAGGAACACATGTTTGTAACCTGAACAACCTCTCAGACAAACAACACTGCATTAAACCTGTCCAAAACTTGATGATGGTTAAGCCAGAAACAGGTTTGAGCACATGAAATTCTCTGTTTCACCAAAAACTGGAAGTGAAGTAAAATTTATAGTCTTGACAAAGATTCTAAATTGTGAAAGATCATTTCCGATATATAAAGCCACTAAAGAAAAAAAATTAAAAATACTTTATTTCTTCATCATAATCGTTCTTTCACAATGCTGTTTGCTCAGTGGAATGGTCCATTGTGGCTTTGACAAATGCAAAACGACTAGACCAGTCTATTGCACTGTGAGTTTTGTTAAGAAGCACGCCACGACCTGCCAGCTCAGCGCTTTCAGATGTTTCCACACATTACTATTTACTCTGATACCAACTAGCACGAACAGGTTCAACTGCTGACATGGACTCACTATTAGGCTTGTACATGAGTTCCAGTTTGTAGGTTAAAGCCGCCATTTTGAGGACTTTTGCCAGTCAAAAGATGAAAGGATTTTTAATGGCTATAGTAAAGATCTCAGTTTGTCTTCACTCCAAAACCCATGAACATAAATGTCAAACGTACTATGCGAATGCACCAAATAACAACAGTAAGTTTGAATATACACAAAAACACAAACTACCATTAGGATTCATATGTTCATTCATGCCATATATGATTTAATTGCATTGTCAGTTTCTAGCAGTCATTTTACACGGTTTTCTGTGTGGGTTTGTGGCCGAGCACCACCACTCTGAAGGTTGCCGGTGTGATTCCAGCTCTGATTTGCGCATACTGTTTTTGTGTACTTGGGCAATCCCTTGTGTATCCAGTGTATTCATGTGCGAATGTTTGTGAGTGTAAATGTATAGAAAACATATAGTCCATATGTAAAATCAGATTTTTCTTGTTCCCTGTGACAGCATCCCATCTTTGTGAAACTCTGAGTGACAGACTATGCAAGTGATGGCCTGCCCTGGGGTTAAACTGACCACAGTTTGGGTGTGCCCAGCCAAAGGCCAAAGATGTTACTGAGATAGAGGCTCCAGTATCCAGCCCACAGCTCCCAGAGGCTATGTAAAAAAAATACTGATTACTGAATACTGATTTATTCTTGATTACAAAAACATTGGACATGATGGCCAAGTTGTTTATGTTATAATCTGGTGTTTTGGTTCTAAAAATCATAATCCAATCAAAAAACCAGAATGAGCCTCACATGAGTCTCTCATTTGGTTGCTGAAATCCAGTTGGTTTAAACCTAAAAGGATTCTCCTATCATGAATCGGTGCTTGTAGCCATTCTTTTTTGTCAGACAGGAGTGTTTGTTTATCTGCTTTACATGTTTCGGCTGCATCCTGTAGCCTTCCTTAGAAAGTTCACATGACTGTGTAGTGACATGTCTTGTAGGCTGCTTTACTTGGTTTTGCCAGACAGTAGGGGAAGCTTACACCCCCTACTGTCTGACACCTCCCCTACTGTTGACGCCTAGAACAGCTAAATTGAACACAGAATGAACCTTTACCAAAGAGTGCTAGTAGCCTTTCACATGAGACATGGCTTGTCTATGTTGTAAGAATGACAAAATCTTGTATGTGTCTTCTACATGAATGTTAAGGCACTGGCAACTCGGGTTCAGTCGTGATTGTAAGTCTGTAAGTCTACACGCAGTTCCTTTAAATCATGTCCATGTGATTGTACATTGTTACATTTCTTGAAAACCCAAAATACTTCATACTTCTCTCTGCTGTTTTCTCCACCACACTGATGAGATGAATGTTTACTGTTAGATGAAGGGGAAGCACGAACATGGCGAGTACGTACACGACCCCTATCATTACCTCTGCCCCCAGGCTACTTCCACTTTGAGCTTTTGTTTCTTCTGGTAATGTCAAACGTATTACTTTCTCTGTACTAATATGGTCTTTAAGTTCAATGTTTTTTACTGTGTATTCAGAAGAGAGTCCAACATCACTTTTGCCACACATCTGGATTGTACAGGTGTTTTGTGTCTCACTGGTGTCAACATCTGGAGTAGCTTTTTCTTTAGGTTTTCTGCCTAGTAGGAAAGTGCATATAGCAACAGCTATGGTAAAATACAACAGCGCCATAACCCAGCAAGGGGGTAGGACCCTCATCATTGGGCTGCAAATGTTAGGTAAACATGTTAACAGAGATTTGGTGGAATACAAACACGCTGCCGTCCAGATTTCATCCAAATTCCTTCTCAACCTGATGTTAAGAGTCCCGAATATCCAAATTGACAAGCAACAGAGATATGCAGCAATGTGCAAAGTTGACCTTTTTTCAGTTTTGTCTGAACTTTCAGCAGCATCGTTTTGCTTGGAATTTTGTTGTTTGTTTGTTTCTTGTTGTTGTAGATGTCGGATGAAAGTGTCCACGATAATTTCAGGGAAAGTCAGGAGGAAGACTGCGCCATAAGTGTGACAGATGAAGAGCAGGCAGCGCAAGGCAATGGAGTCACCAGTAAGAGGCGCCACGATCTGCCAATGCTCCAAAATCAGCAAGCAACTAAAGAAAACTGTGAAAGAATATGATAGTTAGTAAAGTCAACTGGAGTGTTTTTAAAGGTAAACTTTGTAACCTCTAGTGGAGGGTCCTGCACCTGCTTGTCACCATGGAGATGTTAATTCTTTGAATGTATATATCTCCATGGAGTCAAGCAGGTGACGCCACAAGCCAAGTTAAAGATCAGATCTGTGGAGAGGGAACGCAATCCACAAGGATATATTTCAAGACAATAAAACACCCGTAACTGAATAGAAAAGTTACATAGTGCACCTTTAACTAAGTAAAAGTTTTCCTCAGAGTTCTTATCAGCAGGAGCTAGGACACACAGGGCCTATATACACTGCCTATATCTGCAGTTACATCACATAGACTGGATAACTGAAGGACAGTTCAGTCCAATCAGAAAAATCTAGTTTGTAAGAAGATAACCATAATCCAGTCCTACTGAAACAAATCTGAAACTTTCTGTGCTCAATGTCAGATCTTTATCTATATCTTGACACATAAGTAATGCAGTTCTAGTGGAATCAACTCCACCCAACTTCAAATTTGAATCTGAACCATGAGAAGTGGAGTTGTGTGTGCAGTTTTTAGAGATAATTTAGTTACTCACAGGTTGTCATTTGGGATGTTTTAATCATTTGAGTATCCTTTAAAATGGAGCTAAACAATTACCCTCCATAGTCAAGGCATAGTCATGGCAACATGTAATGTGTCCTACCACTAAACAGACTATACAACTATACAGATGACACTCAGATCTATGTCTCACTGGCAGCAAGTGAATATGGGCCAGTGGATTCACTCTGTTCATTGTGTGGATGCAAAACACCTTCTCCAACTGAACTCACAAGACTGAAGTCATCGTCTTAGGCCCACAGAAACAAATGAAAAGTGTGTCAGCAGTCACCTCCAGTCTCTCTTTCTAAAACCTTCAAATCAGGCTAGAAATCTAGGGGTAAAAATGGACTTGGACCTGAACTTTAAGAGCCACATCAAATCAATAACATCTGCAGCTTTATACCATCTAAAAAAACAGACAGAGAGAAACATATTCCTTTTGTCTCCTCTAGGTTAGACTACTGTAACAGCCTGCTCATTGGCCTTTCCAAACAAGCGGTAAGACAGCTGCAGTACATCCAAAACGCTGCTGCTCGGGTCCTGACAAGAACTAGGAAGTACGAGCACACAAGTCCTGTGCTCAGGTCTCTGCACTGGCTCCTGTGGGTCAGAGAATAGACTTTAAAACAGTTAAAACTACTTGTGTACAGTGACCTACCACCAAAGTACATCTCTGATATATTAGTGCCATATGAACCATCTCACACTCTGAGGACTTCTGCTGGTGGCCAGAGTCAGGACTAAACATGGGGAATCAGCGTTTCAGTTTTATGCAGCTTAAATCTGGAACAGTCTCCTGAAGATGTGAGACAGGGCCTCTCTTTGACAGTGTTTAAATCAAGGCTCAAAACTGTTTTGTTTAGCTGTGCATATGACTGAAAGGTTATGATGATTATTTATATTTTTATTTGTTTGTATTGTGATTTTAATGTCTTTTTTATTTTGTAAAGCGCTTTGAATTATTTTGTGTATGAATCATGCTATACAAATAACCTTGCCTTGCCTATATGCACGTCAAGTCCAAGTCAAATCTATGTCCACTCCACATTAAGTTCACAAATGGAGCTGTAGACTGGAGGGCTGCCATCACAAGCTTCACATCTCAACTTATTCATGAGTCTCAGGCAAATGATTCCTTCCTTGTTTCTATGGGATTTTGTGAGCTTTCACTATTTGAAAAGTAAAATGTTTTTACTTCTTGAATAGGGAAAGGTTGCATTATTGCCATGCCAAATCCTGCCTGACACCCACAGATAGCCTCACTCACTCAATACTCAATGCCTTTTGCCTAAGACCTAGCCTAGAATAGAATCAGATAACTTTATTCATCCCAGAAGGGCAAGAGTAAAACCCTCACAAGATTGTAAAACCAGCAAATAAAAAACAATGTTAAAAACCTGCACAATAAAAGATTTGAACACATTAAAGAATTAGTTTTCTTAAGAAACTAGATTAGTTGTTGTAATGTTTTCTGATAGCCTCAGTGTTTATGGCAAATTTTAGTTCAGAGTCAAAACTATGCCAAGATATTTATATGAGTCTCCCATCCAATTACTACTAATTACTAAGGCCCAGCTTCTGACATCAGGCACTGATAGGCAGGTTTGACCACATGCTTTGCTAATGTGTCTGTCCAGATTGAAGTAGTCTATGAAAAATCCAAGCTAAAAACACCTTCAGAGCCATATTGTACCTGGGTATTTCCTATGGCTTTTACCTGTTAGGATTACGTCAGTGAAAACCAGGAGGCAGCAGCAGCAGAAGCTGATGGGGCTGGTGGACGAGGTGACCACGGAGCGCACAAAGGGCAGAGAACAAACCAGTTTACAGACGCTTAACACTGTGGCTCCCTCCAACACGCTGTCCATGACAACGACCTCCACGGCAACAACATGGAGACACGTCGAAAAACTGGTTTGGCCCGAAGGCAAAAGAGCAGCTCAGGAATCTGTAAAAGAAAGAGAGAGATATCAGATTTAACTGTAAACTATTTAAAGGTTATTTTAAGGTACACTTTATTGGCCCCATAGGGAAAATTGTCTTCGGCATTTGACCCGTCTTTCAATACAGTCGGGGCAATCTGTCAGGAGCAGTGGGCGGTGCAGTACATTGGTCTGGATCATCTCTCCAGATCTTGAGCTACACTGGGTCAGGACTAGCTTAACTGGAGGATTTTACCTATGGTCCATGTTTTGGTTTTATGGGGGAAACTGGAGAGGAAACCAGAGGAAACCCACCCAGACACAAGGAGAAACATGCAAACTCCACCTAGAAAGGCCTGGGTGGCTAAAACGATTACTTGCATATGCCCACACTTAACCCAACCTATTGACAGAAAAATACATTTGTTCCTGTCCGTTATGTTATTAGATGAGATGGATTTATGATATTTTGTAAAACATTTTCCCAGCTTAGTTTATTGAACATTTGTAACAGTACCAGACATACGAATGGCATTAAATTAAATATTACAGTGAAGACAGGATAAAGTCGAACACGAATGTCTTGAGGCTAAAAATAATCATTAGTTATTTTAAGGGTAGGTCAAAATAATTGTTGTATTCTTTTATTGTACAAGATTGTTTGCTTGACACTGGACTCTAGACTTCCAAGTTGCGCAAACCTTCCAGTGTCAACATGCGTGTCACTTTCAGTTCAATAATAATAATAATAATAATACCAATACACAAAACTATATCAACCAGCTCATCTTGTCATATGAGATCTTGTATGCAAATTACACAATAGTACTGCTTTGACTTTCTGTACCTACTAATACTGCCAACCAAAGACCAGGCGGGGGAAGTAACAAAATACCTAAGTACGTTTTACATACAACATTAAATAAAACATGCTTTAGAAGAAGACAAGTTTAGGTTTGTTTGGGTAGAGATCTGCACAGTAGCACATTGTCTTGAAAATCAAAGTAGTAGAAGTAGTAGTAGTAAGTAGCTGTTGCAGTTATATTAATTGGTATCGTGTATTAATTGATCATCTATATATTTTCGCTGGATTGCATATAGATGGACCCGATACCAGCAGGGAGCCAAGTTTTTTCCACTGATAATTTTACTTTCACCAATAATAACTAACACAACTTTGTAGCCTACATTTAATTTATTTGAGTAATTTACCTGTTTCAACATTTGAAAGCAGCAGTACAATATAAACACTTCTAGTACCAGATGAATTATCCATACTTGAAAAAGATACTGATTTCTTATGTGTATCTAATAGCAACTAATGACCAAAATATTACACATTGAGTGCCAGCAGTTAATAATAGCCCAAAATAGTCTAAATCATTTGTGTATTACTAACACTACTACAACTACTACCACTAACTCATGTAACAACTATTAATATTCACAAAATTATTATATTATAATCAAAAACAAATGACAACTGGTTAAATAGGTACGTTTGGGTCTTACCTGTCCTTTGGTGTTGCCTTCAGAACAGCATGCCTCAGATGTTTTAGCCGCTTTTCTGCAGCTCATGCCTGTGTCCCCGCCCCCTGTCCCACTGCCCCGCCCCCCTCCACTGGCTCCTCTGCACCTGGGA
>KN469476.1:94540-106149 GCA_000787095.1 Periophthalmodon schlosseri
GGGCTGTGTGTGTTTGGGCAAATGACAACAAAAACCAGTCCAACCACTAACACAATCCCTGAGAAGAGATGCAGCCTGGAGGTGGAAAATGGAAAAAAATAAGACTTAAAGGTACACTATGGAACTTTTCTGGTGGTCTGGTTGGGAGGAGAGGTAACATCTCCACAGAAACAAGCAAGTCAAATCACATTCATTTATTTATTTAGTGGACCTTTAAGTTTGAGGTTAAAAGGTAAACGTATATGTAGGGGAGAATGTGGTTGGTTGTCACACTCACCATATATCAGCATGTGAACAGTGCATTGCAAAAAAAAAAGGTCTATAATGTTTAAAGACTTCAAATTCCACTTTCACTTAAAATATTTTTGGGAGAAAGTTGGTTTTGTGGTAAGATGACATCTATCAATAAGTACATTTTCAGATTTTAGAAAAAATGTTCTAATTTTCCAAAAAGTGTTTTCAAAGCTAAACAATATGTACCATTATAAAGTGGAGAGGGGTTGGCAGAAGAAGCTTAACGTCTCCAATAACAAAATAATCACTTTACTCCCCTGTATCTTATTCTGTTCAGAAGTTATTGATCACTAAATACATATTTGTGTTGTTGTTTTACAAATGGAAATGAAATCCAGTTAAACAAAGACTGTTTCCAAAATGTACCACAATAAAAACATAATAAAAGCAACAGAGTAAAAATATATAAAATAATAAAATAGACCAATAGGCATAAAATCAATCAAAACCAATCAGTAAGACAATGAGATCAAAAGTGGGTCTTAAGACTTAGAACACTCCACTGTGGGGGCTGTTCGGACATTGGAGGGGGGGAAAGCGTTCCAAATCTCAGGGCCGGCCACAGAGAAGGCCCGGTCAATTTGGATGAGGTCTGAGATGTATTGTGGGGCCAGTCCATTCAAAGATTTAAAAACAATAACATTTTATAACCAGAAAATTAACAGGAAGCCAGAGCAAAGAGGCAAGAATTGAAGTTATGTGCCCATGCTTTTTGCTCCCTGTTCAAAGCCGTGCATCAGCATTATGGACTGACCGCAACTTTTTGTCCAGTTGACAGATTTGAAATTTTTCTTTTACCATGCAGATGATAAAGTGCATTTTGGTTAAGCCCAGTGTAATGTGCATTGTAGTAGTCCACACGTAACAGAATAAAAGCATGCATGACACCCTCAAAGCTTGAAAAAGATACAATTTTGAGAATTCGGGGAAGAAATCGTTTTTTTCTTTCCATTTACAGTTGAGGAGGGTTTTCGGTACCAGCTGAACTTTTCCATAGGACATAGGTCATTAAACTCACTGCAGTCATGTGGCAAAAACACAAAACAAATAAAACATTTTTAAAAAGAAATATAAAGAAACAAAGAAATGTAGAAAATGAGTGGATAAAACTGCATTCTGTCATTTTCTTGTTGACACTGTTTACATGATGTACGTTTACATTTGTCTTCATGCCTTTTGCACTTACATAATATCTCCATTCTTAGACCTGACAGAGGTGCACTGCCCCTTTGAATATACTCTCCCTCATGAGCAAAGTTCAGCCCATCTTTACACTTAACTACACAGGGAATCTCACCCTTTTTCCTTTTTACTAGTTAGTAACCCTAGGGGGACAGGAGTTTCACCTAGTGAGTGTTAAAGTGAGTGAGTGCTAAATAGCAGGGACTTCCCCCAGTTTGACTGTTTACTTGCTAGTTACAACTAGAGGGGAACTTCACCCAAGACTGTTTGGTAGCCGTAATGACTCTCAAACTTTATTCTGGAGAATAAATTCAAGTAGGTCCCAATAATAGATATTATGTAAAGGAAAGTGTAGAAAAACATGTTCACCTTTACACAGTGTCACACAGCTTAGTCAACAGCAGAACTACAGCCATCACACTCCCATGGACTAGACCTGCATCAGGGGCAGGACTAGTGACAGTCACAGTCAGCACAGCAGGGGCATCACAGGGAAGGGGAACAGTGTTTTTGTGTAGTTCCATAGTGGCTTTCAGCAGCTTTACTCTTCTTCTGATGTTACAAGTTGACTTGGCTCCTCAGTTGGAATCCATTTCTGTCCAGATCCTCTTGAAGTTTTGCTCCCCATTTTTGTTTTAGCACTTGTCTTAATAAGGATGAGTGGTCTGTCAACTATGTCCCAAAAGTAGGAAATCAGAAATGGGGGAGGGCCATTGTTGTTGGGATTGTATCTCGGTGTTAGAGCAGCATGGTGGTGCACACATGAGATTTTGGAGTCGATCAAGTAAATGAAATATGGGAATTTTAGCTTTTGTGAGATGAATCAAAAATGGTAAAGGATCAGAACTAAGGCCGTTGGATATGTTGAGAATGAGAATTCCAGTTAAGCATTTTGCATTTCCAAAATACATTGTCCTTACAAGCATTTACACGTCTTTGTAGATGATTTTCCTTTCAAATAAAATAAAGTCTGTATTGCAAAAGCTCACCAGGTAAAACTTGTTTGAATCCAGCAGTGGTGATTCAGGACATAAGCCAATGTCCATCCATGTTCTTCTTTGAAAGCTCCATGCATCAGGAAAGAAAACAAAAAAACACAAAATGTGTTCTGGACGACCACTCGTAGATCCCACTCTTCTGAGACCATTATTGTTGTGGAAAAATAATAACTCTTTTGATGAATAATAATCCATCTGCAAAGCCTGGTGAGTTTTGAAATACAAAAAAGGTTTAATCTTTGGTACAGCAGATATGGCCAGGACAGGGGCCAGGCCTGCTCTGGCCACAGACTGGTCGCCTCCCGGCGTCCCAAGCACGTCTCTCTCCCTTAGAGCATCTCTCCTCCTCATCCCCAGTCTCCTCCCAAGCATCTGAGCTCTGAGTATTTATACCAGAATTACAAAGTGACATACATTTCAAATCAGAGTGACTTTTGTTTCACACCCATGAGATAGTGAACTTTTACACCTGAGGACAGATAAGACAACAAAGGCTTTCCTGAGGGATGGGGATAGAGCCTCCACACATGTTAATGTCTAGTCTGGGTCTCTGCATTTACACAGACATATGACATATGATAAGAATATTTTCTTCACAACATTAATATACTTAAATTTCCATCACAACTTCATTAAGGCACTCAAGTAGGGGAGTCAGGGAACTTGGACTGTTCTTTTTTAAAGGTAACTAGATCTGTGTATCATCGGCATGCAAATGATACAGAATGCCATGTTTTTTAGCAACTGTCTAAGATGGAGAAGATATAGCGTAAAAAGAACAGGTCCAAGAACAGAACCCTGGGGCACACCACAGTGAAGCGAGCAGATTAAGTGGTGATGTCCCCCAGCATAACACAGAAGGAGTGCCCACGCAGGTAGGAAGGGTAGGTAGGATTTGAACCAGTCTAGGGCAGTTCCCCTGACACCCCCACAGTTTTCCAAACAATTTAAAAGAGTTGCATGGTCAACAGTGTCAAAACACCAGTTGGGTCTAAAAACACAAAAATGGCAGATTCTGTAATTAAAAAACCTTTAAAAATGCAGAATGTGTCCAGATACTTTTGTAGTTGGGCCAGAACAGATTTTGGACATGAAGACTAGCCTTCTTAATAAGATATTTTATATTTAAGATATATGTTTTTTGAGCTATTCAGATGAACATAAAAAATGTGACAACCAACCCATACATGACTCCTCTGTCCACCTGTCATTACTACCAATCTGTCAACTGGAAAAAGGTTTTTTAAAAAATTCTTTTGCTATGGATCATACCTGAACAACTGAGGGGTTACACAGACATACAGTACTTTACTTTACTTTGTCTCTAGAACAAGACAAATGCTTGAAATATTTCTCTTCATGTGGGTCACAACTAACATATTTCATTCATATTTGTCCTGTTTGAGCGCAGTTAAGTCCTGATGTAGACTTGGTCCTGTTCCAGTCCTGGTTTAGTCCCAATTTGATGTTGTGTATGTGCAAATGTGAACACATCCTCTCTCTCTCTAATATATATATATATACTACTCCAGTGACCCTAGCGACCTAATGACCCTCCAGTGACAAATGGTTACTTCGAAACCTACAGTCCAAGCTTACGACTAAGCAACTAGTAGCTCAGTGTTCCAACAACAAACTGCTAGGGGCAAGTACAGCCTGTTTACAGATAGTTTCTATGTCAATGTTAACAATAGTCAGCATATCTGGGCCAGTCATCCCCAGACCTCTTTAAATAGCTGTGGGGAGACACTGTCAGAGGGATAGGATGACGGTTTAAGGTTATTGACAGTTTTGTTGAGAAATGAGAGAGAAACAGGCTCAAACCGTTCTAACACAGCTGAGCAAGAATCTCAGTGAAATGCAAGTTTTGAATTGTAATTTGTGTATTTCTTGCCATTTAGATTTCCCCCAAATAAGGAAATGTGTTGCATTGCTGGATGACAATAAAATCTAACACTGAAAAATCAAACCAAAGGTTAGTCACATTCGTCATGTGTTAATATAACATTGCCCCATGGGGTGTGACAACCAACCCAGACTTGGAGCTAGTTGTTACAAGTTCTTCTTTTATTCTATTTAATGATGAAAACTTTTGAACAGAGTAAGATACAGAACAGTAGGTGAACTATTTTGTTACCCGAGACCTTGTTTCTTGTGTTAAAATGGAATTTTTAATATATATGTTTTTTGAACTATTCAGATGAACATAAAAATGTGACAACCAACTCTATACTCACCTGTCATTACTATATACTTACTTTACATACAGTACATTACTTTACTGTGTCTCCTTAACAAGAAAACTGCTTGAAATATTTCTCTTCACGTGGGTTATAAGGCGTGTCTGAATAGGCCTATACAATTTATTGTTTAATTAGTAAATTAGAAAATTGTTACTAACACACAAAGTAAATAAGTAAGGGTGCATTCATATTTGTCCTGTTTGGTCCTCCTTTGAGCCCAGTTAAGTCCTGATGTAGACTTGGTCCTGTTCCAGTCCTGGTTTATTCCAATTTGATGTAATGCCTGTGCAAATGTGAACAAACCCTAAGACATTATGTTAAGCAAATGTCCCATATAAGCTTTTTGAACTTTGCATTTGCTGTTTCAGTCAAACGTTATTTGAATAAGCCTATGTAATGACATGTTTAATTGTACAAATAATAGAAAGTACTGTATGCACATCATCAACTGTCATATACAGAACTGGAAGGACACTACATATACAGGTATTTTTACCTCAGAAGTTGAATTCTCTAATTAGGGGGGTTGTATCATTAGGTTTTCATCTCTGCACTGAATTTGATCACCCCCTTATTGTACATGGTATATTTGTTTGTTTACTTGTATGACTCATACAAATTGGCATGTATATTTGAACCATATATTCACATATTTCAATTGTGCATAGCTCTCTTTGTTATTAAATATGTTATGTTAAGTATCAGCTATTTTAAGAAATTATATGTCTAAAGATCTGTTCACACTTAACCTGGTTTGGTCCTGGTTTTAGCTCAGTTTAATCCTCATGTTGATTAGGTTTGGTTCTGTCTTAGTCCTGGTTTAGTCCTGGTCTAAGGTTTAATTCCAACTCCAGTCCCGGTTTAGTTGGTGTGAGTGCAAATCTTAGGGTGGGTTCATACGTGTCCTAGTTAGTCCTAGTCCTAATATGAGTCCTTATGCAGTCTTAATTAATTTAGTTGGTCTGTTTCAGTTCTAATTCTAGTTTAGTCCTGGTCAAATCTAGGTTTAGTTCCCAGTTTTGTCCAAAATGTTCAAGTATAACTGCACCCGTAGTCAACCATCCCTTTGGCGCTGGTTCAAACTCTCTCCTGTAGCCTATATCTGGGACTATATCAAAGTGAGTTTAGATTTCGGTGACAGCTGGAAAGGTCTGCAAAGATGCAAAAGTGCAACTACACACTGTCAGGATTATCTCCAAATCTCATTGTTCAAAGCCTATTAAAGACACAGTGAGGAGGTGTTAGAAAGTGAGAGAGATAGGGTCCTAATCACCTAGGTTGATTCGAATGTTATTTGTTTATTTATTCTTTCTTTGTATCATTTGTTTTGTAAATAAAATAACTATTGTGAGTGTATTGTAGTGTTGTATTGTGGTACGGCAGCAATAATAAACTTGCGACATCTTTTCTATCATGGAATAAAGTCATTCGAATAGGCTTGTTTAATTTGGTTTAGGTCTTTATGCCAAAGGTAGTTGACAATCGAAAGTCTAGAAAAGGTAAGATAGGTGAGTGATTCCGTTTAGACCTGTTCTAGTGTGTAGCAGCAGCGCCCTCTCTTGTTCATGTCAGCACACTGCAAGTTACCGTCCTGTCACTCTCAAGCTGATGCTGTGTAAATAGGTTAAAACCTGTTTGAAATTGTAATAGCACTTAGTTACACAATTTTGAAGGTGGAGTATGTAACTTTTCAGTTATGCAACCTGCTTGTCTCCATGGAAATGTCGATGCTCAGCCTGAGATGTTGTCTGAAGTTGGAATTAAATTTGTCTTTCTCCAAGGAGACAAGACGGTTCCACCAACAGTCCAAGTTACAGGTCAGATCTGTGGAGAGCTATAAAACACCCTGAAATAAATGCCAGATACTCTAAGAAGCATTTCAGGCAAATCTTCTTGAGACAAGCAAGTGAAAAAGTTACATGGTTCATCTTAAGTTAAAACTAGTTAATATACAAGCCTACTATCATTTGTGGACAAATTTAAAAATCATGAGTTAGCCTACATTAAGTAACTATCCTAAACACAATCGTTTTTCATTCAAAGCCCCAGAATGCCCTTACTTAAAAAAACGAATCCAAAACGGACTGCTGCTCTTTTTTCCATGTAGTTGTGCATGTGCTATCCATCCAACACCGCAATACGCACACAATAGACACGCACACGCACAGCACATCTTCTGCACTGAGCGGCACACACTACAACAGTCGCACTCGCCAGAAATGGGTTAAATTCTGTGTGGTCGCCTGCAGCACCCAGAAGTGAACAGCAGGCGACCCGGAAGGCTTGGAGTCCGACCCGATACAGCCTCAACGGGACTCCATCCTTTATCAAAAAATCTCTTTCCCGGACTGGTTCAGGTAGGATTTGAGCTGAGCGCGATTTCTCCGTTTCTATCTCCTACCTCTTTCCTATCATGCATTTTCCTATTTGTGGTCATTCAAGTCGTGCAAAAGTACTGATGATGTGCGTATAGTGCAGCGTAAAGATAATTTTCTATGTAAAGCGAATCAAGGAGGATTTATGAATGTGCAGTGCATGAGACGGTGCGTTTTTGGATGCTGCGACGCCAGCGCTGATAGCTGTAGGAAGTGTCCGCTTTTTTTCTATCCTCGAGCCGGGCTATTCAAACCTGCATCAAAGTAAACAATCACCCGTAGCGTAATGCAAATATGGCACGATGCGGGTCAGTGGTGTGGTTTGCGTGGACTTGGAGGGATATACCATGAGCTAAATTTGGGCTCTGCAAAACATGGCGTCCAGAGCTTATAGAAATAAGACCAGGCTGCCATTTTTGTTTTCCTTTTGTCTGAATTTTTTAATAAACTGTCTGGGTTTGTGGGAGAGGCGGCGCACTGTTACAGAGAGCAGCAGCTGCACAGTCCAAAAAACGGGTTATAATCATTGGCTCAAAAGTTAACATGAACTTAAACCTCAATAAGGATTTGAATTATTCCACGTTCTAACTTAGAAAGATATGCAAAAGAGCTTTTTTTTTTAACTGCATTTCTACACCCACAAGGGCAATGCCATTTCATAAAAGATTAGTTACACAATTGCAACTAGTTATACGTCTATTTAAACTTGGCCCACATATGTTTGTTTGTAGTGTTATAAATCATAGCAAAATGGGACAATTTGAAACAGTTGGGTACCAATATTCGCCATTGTTTGTAATGGTAAAAACATGGTGCCATATTTAGACCATGCCCTTATTTGTCCAAAACCTTTGGGCCCTACATTGAGGTAGCAGCCCTATGGTCCTCACAGATTATGACAATTATGAATATTTTTTTAATTGAGTATATATCATCTTAAGGTTGTGGGGGCTGTTATTTATACTAAAACAGACATCCATCTAGGGTTGGGTGAAATAGTGATAACAATCTTGATATTATCTCTGTGATGATATGCTATTTTGGTAATTTTCCGTTTAATGCAACTTTATATTTAAAATACTTTTCCCTAACCATTGGTCAGTGTCTGTCATGCTGTGAGTGAGTGACAGGTGGATTAGCCAATCACAGACAAGTGTTTACTCTCAAAAGAAACAGATAACTTTGGTTACCTGTAAATGTTAATGTTATGAGCACATTTCTCCCGTGTTGGCCTCTCTGCACTGGCTTCCAGTCAGCTTCAGGATTGATTTTAAGATTCTGATGATGGTTTTTAAATGTCTACATGGGTTGGCCCCTCCCTGTCCATGTTCCCAGTAGAACTTTGAGATCAGTAGACCAGATGGTTTTGGATGTTCCAAGTTCCTGGCTAAAAACTAGGGGGGATCAGGCTTTTGCTGTAGCTGGTCCTAGACTCTGGAACAGTCTTCCTCTCTGTATTAGAACAGCCCAATCTTTAAATATTTAAATGTTTTTGCGGGACACTTGTATTTTATTGTTTTATTGTGTTTCTGCATGTTTTGTTTTATAAGATTGCACGTTATATTACTTTTGTACAGCACTTTGGGCAGCTGTGGTTGTTTTTAAATGTGCTTTATAAATGAATTTGACTTGACTTGTTAAAGGCAATACAAAGATACTAATGTAAATTGTGAGTTGTGATAAAATTAAAATTGTGATCTCACTATAAGAAATCTTTTTTGCATATTGCCCTACCCCTATATACAGTCGGCCCCCTGCAGGTTCCCTTTCGGCTAAAGCGCTCCAGGAAGTGCAGCGATCCGACTGCCTGCTTAAGAGAAATATTTTGTGGGCTTTACTGTGGGCCTGTACCCCTGGAGGTATCACTTTTGTTTCTTTTGGCTCTCACACGTGGACTGTGCTATGCCTCTGCTAAACCAAACAGACTTAGGAATGGTGCAGCGTGCCAAAGAACGCAATCGAAAAAATGTCTCGAAATAAGTTGAAGGAGAGAAAAGGAAAGAGACAGAATGACCTGATTTTAAATAAAGCAACTACAATTAGATGAAAGATTTTATAGATATTAAAAATGACTAATAAATATCGTCACTGCGCTGTCAACACAGCAACATGCAGAGACTGAAAATAACCTGGGAGATATGTCAGTAAAAATTGATGCTGGTACTAATAGTATTATAAACACTAGTGTCTGTGGTAGTAGTAAATAATAGAATAGTAATAACAGATCATGTTGTTAGTAGTAGTGGATGTTAGTGCTTTTTGCTTTTGAATTGAGGTTCTCCTCGAGGTTTCTCTTTTTCCCACTGGGTGTTTTTTTTTATAGTTTTTTTCTTGCCGAGAAGGAGGGTCTAAGGACAGGGGATGTTCTGGGACATATCCATTTGTTTGTTTGTTTTCTGTTGATTAATCTGCAGACCCAGACCAGTCTGTTTCATTGTTAATTTTCTTTCAGTTTTTCTTTCTGTTGGTTAATAGTAAAAGCCAAAAGTAAAATCTGTCAACTGGACAAAAAGTTGTAGGAGTGAAGACGTTTTGCTGCTCATCCAAGCCGCTTCTTCAGTTCTGGTCAGATTCCTGGTGGACACTGCCTTATATCTATCTGAAGGAAGGAGCTAACTACACTGAAACTGTAAACAGCTATTGTTTACAGTTTCTGTATGTAGGCTAGGTCTATTAAGCTACACTAAGTGTGCACTGTACCTGAGTCATACTTAACATATTCATTCAACTCTTAATGGGAGCTTTCACACCTGTTGGCATCCTGGCTCGCTCTATTGTTCTCTTTGTTTCCCTTTGTTGCTTTGGGTCTGAGGATGGAATTACAGATGGGGGAAAGATGATGTCTAAGGCCCCTATTCCTGTTCAAGGAAGGATTGTCTGTCTTAACAAAAATTGCTTCTCTGACTCCCCTCTCAAACCAAGTCTTTTCTCTGGCTAAGATCTGTATCTCACTATCTTCAAAGGAGTGGTTAGTGGCTTTGAGGTGGAGATGCACGGCGGACTGGGGTCCTGAGGAGTTCTCGCGACAGTATTGGTACATCCTCTTATGGAGTGGCTTCTGTTGGTTAAAGAGGCAACTGCTGTTGTGATTTTGGGCTTTACAAAAATAAATGGAATTAAATTGAATTATCAAGAAAAAAGTTGATTTTTATTTTCATTTTTATTTGACTTGAATAGTTTGACTTTACTCCTCCACTTGACTTTAGTCACTTTTAAGAACAGATGTTAACATATATAGCCATACTGGACCAACAGAGAACACTGAAAATATGTGTCCAGGTCTTTGCACAATCTTGAATCATTTATTTATTGATTATGGTCTTGATCATTGTAAACTACTTTAAGCTGGTGTAGCCACTTTTATGATGGATTCAATTATTATTATTATCTTTTGTATTCATTTTCCCCACAGAAAATTTGTACCATTAGAATATAAAGACTTAAATCACAAAAACGGGTAGTTCAGCTTTTCTCTTTTGTTACAGGGATTAAAACAGTGACAGTAAAGTTTTAAATGTGCTAAAATCATTTGCCATTTGAAAACACAGCCAAACAATAAGTCATTTTCAAGCATCTTCTGATTATTTTTAATTACACATCTGTTTTTGGATAATAACTCTTCATAGTTATTATAGTTATTATAGTTTTAATTGTGCCTATCTTGTAACAGTTTAAAATGTACTGACCTGTTTTTGGTGCTTGGTCCTTTTTCATGTGTACACTGAGGTCTGCACGTCTATACAATAACTGTCTGGGGCCCCTTATGACACAAAATGTAGACATCCATAGATTGAGATCACCTCTGTTTCTTCTGATAATAGTTGGAGCGTTGTCAAGCTGGCTGTACACGCAGTGCCATTCCCCTTTGCAGTTAGTTTTGTGGTGGTGTAGCCTAATATTTGTGTGATTTAACCTTTGCACAGTGGAAAGCTAACACTGAACCTCTTTGAAAATGATCACAAGACAAGAAGGAAATAGTTATCAGAAATGAAGGCATGAAATAGTCAGCTGTTGTTTGGGTTCACAGCTTTTTAACCACCATTTTTCAATGCTAACAATACGTCTACACATGAATTTATAAGCAGCAATAATGTAAAAAGCCACCATGGTACTTGTTTTGTAGCATTCTGCATGTGGGCCAACCCCTAGAGTGACTAGTATTGGGAGATATAAAAAAAAAAGTATAATATTGCCATGGTTGGGTTAAAGAGTTAAGGTTGCAGTTAAGGTCTTCATAAAAGTACACTACAAAGTACAAAATAACTGCAATCTTTATGATTTACTACATGCTACCACTCAAATTGCAATTTTTATATAATTATTTCATTCACTGGTCAACCTTTTAGTCTTACACACCAGGACAAACTACCCTACAGAGACAATAAAGTGTATTTTAAGTAAAAATAAAAAAAAATAAGATGAAGCTAAGGCTAAGCTATGTGCATTGTTCTTAAATGTGTGAAAATGTAAAGAAGAAATAAATATATTTTTTTCTATTTTTCTTTTTTTCTTAGAAT
>KN469477.1:0-23145 GCA_000787095.1 Periophthalmodon schlosseri
ACTTTATTAAGCTCCTCAAATAATTTAAGGAAATCCCTTTTCAAGATTTCAGTCTGTTCCATTCTGGTGTCAACTGCACCCATGTGCACAATCAGCTATTTAACTCCTCAGTGTGTTGACAAAACTTTTGGCAGGAGTTTTGTAATCTCAGAAACAGTGTAGCTGGGATTGGAGCCTTTGTGGCTCACATCTCTGATAGCACCGTCTCCTAACAGCAGCGTATCTCTGACCTTGATGTTTGGCACAGATCACCTGTGCCAAACACTTCATTGCTCTTGTTTTGTGACAAAAATCCATTTTCTGTTTGCATGTTAACATCAGTCTGTGACAGTGGTAAAAATCTGTTTGTAAGCTATATTTTGGGTGATGTAACTATATTAGCATTGTCTTTTATCACTTGTTGCATTTGCTTGGCTTTCTTGTCTTTACAAAGTTTTGGAAAAGACACCGCATTACTCAGGTTTAAGTTGAAAGTAGCAGTTTTTTCACCCTCTTGAAAGTAACTGTAGGCTGCTTACCGCTGGAAGTCACAGGCAGCATCCGGTGAAGTCCTTTTTCAGATTCTAAAACAAATATCCGTGCTTGTAGCTCATTAATGTCGCTGCCTCGTCAGAAATTTTGTTAAAAAAATGTAAAAATGGTTTAAAAGTCTTGGTTTACTTAAAAGAAAATCATAACTAAACAAATCTTCCAGCACTGGAAGATTTGATTAAAAAGCAAAGTAAAGAAGGAAGCAGCAGGAGCAAGCAAGATTTGCGTCTGCACTCTTCAGAAGCAGGAAGCAATCTCCACTGTAGCAGAAACTCTGTCAGTCGTGGGACCGTTTGTTTACCAGTGCAAACGTAATAAACCAACACAGACAGTCTTCTTGTTTGTTTTGGTATTATTTTATGTTGATATTAACATTATAATCAAATAGAGCCACAGTTTTCACACAAGGGGGCGTGACCCGTATGATAGCACAAGAAGTGACGTATTGCGCTTGTGCAGTTGTTGCTTCCCTCATGTACATATGGTGCAGCCACAGTTGGCTTTAGTGTTTATTTCGTGTCCTTAGTGTCTCTGTGGTGCTTTAGCGGAGCCTTAAAGCAGACAGAGCACAAGTGAAGCTGAAGGAGGAGCCGGAGCTGTGGGAGCCAAAGGAGCTGGACAACAGGTGAGTTTAGGGTCTAAGCCTAAGGACGCTCTCAGCACACAAGCCTGCACCCAGCACTCTGCACACATCACAACACTACACAAAGACACTGTGCAGGGACACACTGGAGGACACGGAGTCCACACAAGCAACGATGAGGAAGACCAGTGACACGTGTCCCACTTTTATTTAGAGATTGGCCAACATTTTCACTGATGTACATTACATTTAGATGGATGGATAGATGGATGGATATTAATTCGTCACATACAATGTTAAAAGCACAGTTTAGTAACATGCAGTGAAACGTCAAAGGAATCTGCCTGTCTTTAGCTGGAAAAAGGTAAGAAGTCAAACCACGAAATTACAGTTCAGCAATGTTTGTGAGAAATATGGCCTGAGGGATTAAAAAAACAAAAAAAAATCTGTATTTTTTCCTCTTTCCTCAAGGCAACCACTCGAACAGACCATGGTGGGGATGATGGATGTCTGCCATAATCAGAGTCCTCCTCACACAGCTCTTCTTGTACAGCTAGAAGCACAGATGTCTCTGTGATGTGCTCGGCACAGCACACCACCCTCCTGAGTGCTCTGCTGTCCCGCTCTCCTGTCTCTGTGGCACTCCCTTTCCACACAGACACAGGCAGCACCGACTCCACTGTGCCACAGTAGAGGTTCTGCTGAGATATTAAACATCAGCTTCCTGAGGTGGTATAGCTGCTGCCTTGACTTTTAAACAAAGAGGAGATGTGCTGGTCCCATTTCACGTCCTCAGTGACGTCTACTCTTAGATATTTGTAGCTAAGAACTCTCCACTGGGGCCCCAAAGATGTTTAAGGAAGTGTAGTGATGCCTCCTACCTTCCCCCTCCTAAGGTCCACCATCATCTCCTTGGTTTTGGAGACGTTGATGGCCCGGTTGAAGGTGAAGGTTTCTGTGTGGCACCCATAGGACACCCATTTACAGGGAGAATAAGCAAACTCCACAGAAAATACCTCATTCTGCTGATTGTTGTGATGCAGAAGAGACAACAGCACAGTCGGGCAGGGTGGTTAGCACACTCACCTCACAGTAAGAAGGTCCCAGGTTTAACTCCCAGTTAAGGGTGGGCGTATGTCAACAATGTTTCAAAGCCTAGATCACTATTTCATCTTTTCTCTTTTCATTCTCCTTTAAATGTTGAGAAGGTTTCAACAGTGTTTTTTGCAATCAAGAAATCCAGAAGCCTTTTTCAGTTTGATGCTACTGACTTGACGCACTAGGATTTAATTGTAACTAAAGTCATCTGCTGCCTCTAAAGGTTCATACTGGAAAAAAAAAATCTTGTCTAAAATGTTTAAAACAAGTTGTTGTTTTTTTCATGTTCTGTTTTTTCTTTTACAGTGCATCTGACTGGGGACCAGGGGACCAAAAAGGTAACAAATGTTTTAATCCAAAAGTATTAATCTGAGGGTGGGTTGATTTTTTGATGTGTAAATCATTATGTTTCCCTGATGTTCTCTATCCTGCAGGTGTCCAGGGTGAATGTGGCTCTGGTCTGATCCATGTTAAAGAAGAACCAGAGGAGACGGACCTCAAACAGGAGACAGACTCAGAAGGTCCCGGTGTCCATGGTATCGTGAAGCGGAACACAATCACCTCCATGGAGATGTGAAAGTGGAGAACACAGAGGAACGCTCAGGCACAGGACCTTTCAGCAGTTCGTGCTGATGAATTTACAACAGAAGAACAACTCAAACTCCACATGAGGATACACACAGAGCAGAGACCTTTCAGCTGTCCATTCTGCTCTAAGTGTTTCTCACAGAGCAATGAACTGGAGCGCCACATGCGCATGCACACAGGAGAGAAACCCTTCAGGTGCTCAGTTTGTGAAAAGGGTTTTACAGCAAAGCGCACTCTAATGACTCTAACAACACATGAAGTATCACTCAGCAGAGAAGCCTTTCGGGTGTCAGTTAGTGTGAAGGATTTTGCAGTGAAGGACAACCTGACTGTTCACATGAGGATTCACTCAGGAGAGCGGTCTTTTAAATGTGTACTCTGCAGCAAGGATTTTGTCCAAAATGGGGCACTGAAACGACATCTCATGTATCACGCAGGAAAGCCCCTGAGCTGAGGCTAGAGATGCACTGATCCACCTTTTTCAGTTCTGATACCAATGCCGTTACTATAGCTTTAACTATCTGCTGACACCTGATATCAACCAATACCAGAGCAGAGACTGAAACCGGCATTTCATTCCTTTAAACACAAATGGCATATGGCAATATGATCCAAATGTGTTTTGTAACTGTTATTTACCATTTAAAGTATCTATGGAACAATTTTGGAAAAATAAAAGTTTAAGCAAGATGTGTTGGCCAGTAAATAGTCTTATTACACCAATTTATAGACCAAAATAGGATACTGACTGAACCAGTATCTTGGAAAGATATCTGATCCATCAAAATTTTCAATATCGGCTGCGATATCTGATACCAGTAACATATTGGTGCATCTCTAGCTGAAGCTACACTAGGTTAGTGTAGGGGTGTTAGTGTAGCAACATTAGCAATGAGAAAAAGAACGTGGCTCCAGTCAAAAGTGTGTGCAGAGGTTGGGTTCATGTGCTATCACAACACTGTAGAATCCCTGTAGTTTAACCTGAGCTGGAGACAGGTCAGAACTCTCACGTGGAGTTTGCTGTTACAGTCAGATTACAGATGTGTTGACCTGGTTTATGATGAATATCTCTGTAATTACTGGGCCTATCCACATGAAACAAAATCTGGTCTGGTTAATGTCTTGAAAATTGTTGTTGAAAGTTGAAAGTTCCCAAACAAATAATGAGAAGGCTCAACATTTGTGGATCAGAAGTTTGGAGATTTCTTTAAAAACAGTGAATCTCCCATAGAGTTATATAGGCCCCTGCACAGCATTTGATATTATGACATCGTCAGATTGTAGAACATGAATACAGTCTATAGTTCATGAATCTGATGTCATAATGTGAAATGGCCTGTGTTTTGAAAGAAATATTCACATTGATGATACATGTCTTCACAGTGGTTTCCATGTGGATACACACATTTACTGAATCCGTGCTAAAATGCTGCAGGGAAAGCATACATGGAGCGGCATAACCAAGTAGAGCCATAGAGTACAGAAACATCTGTGTAGAGTACTGACTGGAGACCCCAAGGTCAAGATGGAAAACACTAGGCCTGGGACGACAATGACTATATCGACATAACAACTTATCGTTCAATATATAAAAGCCGGAACAGTATATTTTAGGGCTCAAAATGTATTTTGTGTACAATTTCTTTGCAAACATGAGGAGATTTGGGGTATTTTTGTTGCAATATGATAAGATTTGAGTTGCAAAGGGTTGAAAAAGTCATTTCGGTGACTAATTATTGCTTCATTCAGCTTTTATTTGTTGCAGCTCATGTCACGTAATGATACAGTCTATTTAAAAATGGTTTACAAGGATTATCTTGCATTATTGTATCAGTGGCATAAAGCATTTTCAATATTATCACTTATCGCAGTATATCTCTGGAGCAATACAGGGTGTCCATAAAGTCATATATTATTTTAATTAGATTTGTTCTATTGTACTCAGTGGTTATAAAGTTTTTAATCACATTGCATTTTTGTATGTCAAGCTTCCTGTTGATTAAAGAGTCATCCTTTTGAATGAGAAATGGCTACTCCTCAAGAGAAGGCACAATGATACGGATACGCACTCAACAAAACTACAGAACAAAGTATGGAAGAGATCCGCCATCACGTCTGTCCATTCGTGCATGGCATAAGAAATTTATGGAGACAGGGACTGTGTTAGAAAGGGTAGTGGGTGACCAAGAACATCTGAGGGCTATCTTAAAGATATCGTTTATCGAACAAAGATAGGAGTGGCTACAGTAAATCCCAGGAAAAACATCAGACTCAGTCCAGAAAGGTGCAGTACTACTGCAGTACTAGGAGCAACAAAGATACTTCAGAACCCTCAAGCTCCCAGGCCTCTGGTAGAGGATCTGAGCTCGGAAAAGGATGAGACCATCACTGAAAATATTCTGGAGGCCTGCTCAGTGCATTTAAACCCTTTGTACTAAAATCCAATGTTTAAAATGATTGGACTCGGGCCAGATTTAGACAGAGTTATCATTTGATTTGACCCTTGTTATTTTAAGTCATAGACGTGGTTGCTCCAATCTGGGTTAGGCTGAGAAGAATGGTACTCTAAATGTCCGGGCAGCAGAGGGCAGCAGAGTTTGGCTGCTGTGTGCGGCTGTGTTAGCTCCGTGCGCATTTAGTGTCTGTGTGGCGCTTTAGCGGAGCCTTAAAGCGGACAGAGCGCAGTGAAACATGGCACAAGTGAAGCTGAAGGAGGAGCCGGAGCTGTGGGAGCCAAAGGAGCTGGACAACAGGTGAGTCAAACAGGCTAAGGACGCTCTCAGCACACGAGCGTGCGCCCAGCGGACTGCACACATCACACCACTACACAAAGACACTGCAGGGACACACTGGAGGACACGAGTCCACACGAGACTGGGCCCGAACCGGGACAGAGCGGGACAGAATCGGGGATGAAGCTCTCATAAACCCGCCTAATGGGACTTGTTTTCTCGGTCTGAAATGTCCTAAATCTGAACTGTTTTTGTTGTTAGCCAAATAGCCCCAGCGCGGTCCGTTCCTTTCCTGTTTCGCGGAATCAGCGACACAAATGAGACGTTCCGCGCTGGCATTACAAAACAATAAAGGACTTTAATTACACCACTGGTTATTATTTAAACAAAACAGCTTTTTTACGTGTAACATAAAACCCATATTTCAAGGTGCACTATGTAACTTTTCCTGCACCTGCTTATTTCCTTATAGATGCCAGTTTGGTGCCTGGAATTGTCCACAATATGGCATTAAACTTATCTGTCTCCATGAAGACAAGTGAGACACTTCCAATAAGAATGCATGTTTTTCAAGGTATTTATTAGCAATTAAAACGCCTGTAATTGAGCATATGAGATAGATACTTTCAATGCATCACTGTGGAACATTCCACAGTGATGCATTGAAAGTATCACTGTGGAACATTCCAACAAACAAAGCAATAAATGAGACCCTCCACCAGAAAGTTACATGGTGCACCTTTAAATACATATTTTTAATTTGACATCATAGAACATTTTTTTGAAGCTGTGTTTATTTAAATCTCTATGAGCAAAGCTGAGCCGCACAGACCACAGAGCAACACCCTGAGTGACCTGGTGAAATGAAGAATAACGCATATATTTCTGTAAAGAAACAGGTGCTTTTTAGATTCTAAAATGTGATTATGTCATACTCCCAGATGAGGGTAACAGACAGATTTCCCTATCCGTGGGTTTCAGAATTATGAAAAAATAGAATTGCCATAGCGAGTTTACAACAGAATATTATATCTTTGGAATGTGAAAAAGGCCTCGAAATGTTGCATATAACAGGAAGATGAAACCCATGAATTGATTACACTTTACTTTGCCATGAAGTATCCATGTATCCAATGTTGAACCTGATCATTTATATTAGTGACTAGACTCAAGAACTCTCTGTATTACAACACAAATCTGCATTTGAACAAGATTCATTTGAGCTGCTCCATCTGTAATAATATGATTGCTGATTAAATTATGTAAAAGGCAGTGGTTTGGATGTTCTTCTCATGTGTGTTGTGTTTTTTACAGTGCGGCTGCTCAGAGCCCAGGAGACAAAGACCAGGGTAAAACATGACTTTTTATGTTACGCACATAACATCTCACAGCTGCTGTTTAGCATCTTTCATAATGCACCCACGACAAGAGTAGAACATATGACATGAGGACAAACCTTTTTGAATTGTAATACTGAATATAAATTTATTAAACACACTTGGTGGTAGTAAGCTTGATCTGTAGCCACAGCTGCCTTGAGACAGACTGACAGAAGTCAGACTGCCAATCTGCACCATCAGTCCCTCCACCACCACATGTGAGAGAGGGACTAAAATCTGTACACAAACCTGCCTCCCTTATGTGGACAAAAATCAGGTCCATAACAGAAATCTTTTGTTATCAGATCTACGTTAAATAGGTTAAGGTTAGAGTTTAGATTAGGGTTTAGGTTAAGATTAGAGTTTAGGTTAAGGTTAGAGTTTAGGTTTAGGTTAATGTTTAGGTTGAGGTTAGAGTTTAGGTTAAGGTTAAGGTTAGAGTTTAGATTAAGGTTAGGATTTAGGTTAAGGTTAGAGCTTAGGTTAAAGTTAGGGTTTAGGTTAAGGTTAAAGTTTAGGTTAAGGTTAAAGTTTAGGTTAAGGTTAGAGTTTAAGGTTAGGGATTAGGGTTTAGGTTAAAGTTTAGGTTAAGGTAAGAGGTTTAAGGTTAGGGTTTATGCTAAAGTTAGGGTTTTGGTGAAGGTTTAGGTTAGGGTATAAGTTAAGGTTGGAGATTTTAGGTTAAGGTTTTGGTTAAAGTCACGCAAAACCAAATATTCAATTAAATAAAGTGTTTATTTAACAAATTAATTAAATTTAAAGCAAGTTTTAATGAGTTGTGAATATCTGTAAATGTCCGGGGGTGTAAGTGCGAGTGTACATCTTGAAAGGTGTGTGTGCAATGTTGTATATTGCGAAGCAAAATGAATGAAAAGAAGTGCGAGACGTACAGGTGACCGGCTGGGAGCAGGATGAGCCAGCACGAGCTTCTGGCGTGCACGAGTTTTTTAAAGGTGCAGTGCGTCGGGCCCTTGACGCACGCACCAGAACTGCACCAACCAACTCCACCTGCACACAAAATAATACCTCACGGCAAGACATCTAAGGATGGAGCCGTGAAGGTTAGGGTTTAGAATAAGGTTTAGGTTAGGGTTTAGGTTAAGGTTAGGGTTTAGGTTAACGTTTAGGTTAGCGTTTAAGTTTAGAGTAAGATTAGGTGAGAAGTTAAGGCTAGGATCAGTTTTAGATTGACTTTTAAGTCAATGGAATGTCCCCAAGAAGCCTAGAAACCTGACATATGTGAGGATATTTCCGCAGACATATTAAATTAAGCCCGAGCCCCTACAGGGCATGGGTGAAGCACTTGACCCTCACAACTCACAATATTTTTCCTTAATTCAGGTCTGTGAAAAAATTATTTTTTTATATGTTGCATAACAACATAAGTCAAAATAATTGAGTCAATGGGAGACATCCCAACAAAGTTTGTCGTAGATGCCAAACAAAAAATATTATTATGGCCACACACCCTGACAAACCGGAAGTCGTCCATCTTGGATTGAAAATTCCGAAATGCCCAGTCAGCATTTTCGCTCACGTCGTATTTTAATCATCTCCTCTGAGGGGGTTTTACCAGCAGGGCTGAAAATCACTAAAATCACTGCAAATTCAAATCAGTTTTGAAACTTTCTTGCCGAAACCTACTCATTGTGAAAGAAACAAAATTGGTGCGATAGCGCTCCCTACAAAATAACAAATAAATTTGCATGGAGGGCCAAAATTTTAGTTTTCCTAAATGTTTTACGAAATTTGACACAAAATTCTATTTGGTCATCCCAATCAATTAAGTCAATTCGACCTATGTCGTTTTTTTGAGAGTGGCCCGTGAGGGCCATTTGATGCCGCTTGCAGCTTTAATTGTTATTGCCTTTTTAAAACTGTTTGACATTCTGTTTAGTAAACTCTGATCTCTCGTAAAAGCTCTTATACGTATTGGAGTTGTGAATTATTCCTGGTTATAAACAATGTGATACCAGCGTCAGAAATCCACGTTTATCTATGTTTGCTTTATTTCTCCATGTAAACCGTCACTATAACAACTTTTGAAATGCAATATAAACCGAAACTAAACTGAAACTCATTTATACCAATGACTCAATAATTTTTCTGTTTGGCAAATTAATTAGCTTCTTTTTTGTCCTTGCAGGTGTCCAGACTCCAAGTGCCCCGTCTCTGCTCTGCGTTAAAGAAGAAGCAGAGGAGGTGACCATCAAACAGGAGACGTTGGACTGTCCATACCTCCACGTGATCGTGAAGAGTGAAGACGAGGAAGAGGCCGAGGAAGAGTCGTATCGTCATGGAGCCGTGAAAGAGGAGAGCAGAGAGGAGCGTTCAGACTCGGAGAAGGGAGGAAACTGTGAGAACTCCTCTGACACTGATGACTCTGAGGACTGGACACCTGAAAGTACTTTGCAGTTGGAGTGTAGCGCTGCTGAGGCCAGCGGCAGAGATAAGCAGCACAAATGCTCCGAGTGTGGGAAAGTGTTCCAGCACGTGGCCAGTTTAAGGCGCCACTCGCTGCAGCACACAGGAGCCCGGCCGTTTAAATGTCCGTTCTGTGAAAAGGAGTTCAAACAGTCAGGTCATTTAAAAATCCACCTGAGAGTCCACACTGGCGAGAAACCATTCAGCTGTTCGATATGTGGAAAGACGTTTTCAGAGAAGCGCACGTTGAAGTCTCACATCAGAGTGCACACGGGGGAGAAACCTTACAGCTGTTCAGTTTGTAATAAACGCTTCACCCAGAACACGCTCAAGATCCACATGAGGACGCACACTGGGGAGAGACCTTTCAGCTGTTCAGAGTGTGGGAAAACCTTCACTCTGTTCAAAGTGCTACGGGAGCACCTTGTCGTTCACACGAAAGAGAAACCTTTTGTGTGTTCAGTTTGTGAGAAAACGTTCAGTCGACAAAGTCACCTGAGCTCACATATGTCGACACACTCCGGGGACAGACCTTTCAGCTGCACAGTTTGTGAGAAATCCTTTTCTAAACAAAGTAACCTGAAGGGTCACATGTTGACTCACTCAGGAGAGAAACCATTCAGCTGTTCAATTTGTGAGAGAACGTTTTCACGACAACCAAATCTCACCAGACACATGCTGGTCCACACAGGAGAGAGACCTTTCAGCTGTTCAGAGTGTGAGAAAACCTTTGTGAGGCAGAATCTGCTCAACAAGCACCTGATGGTCCATAAAGGCAAGGGAGCGGGAGTCAAAAGTTAGAGGTGACCCTAAATGTGCTGGAGGTCATGGGGTCAGAGCGGATCCTAAATGTGCTGGAGGTCACAGGGTCAGGGTGGACCCTAAATGTGTCAGAGATCACGGGGCCAGATTGTGTTTTCAAAATGACATCAATGAAACCTTTTTTTGTATGTATGATTCCCGTAATGATTTAATGTTTGTATGTATCATTTTTAAAACTGTGTGCATTGTGACGTCTGTTAATCATATATTCTGCTTTTTTGGAAGAATAACTGTCACATACTAAAAATATATAAAATGAACTTCATTCTAAAGATGATGTGTGTTTAATCTCCAGAAGAACGGCTTCAGATCTAAGCCCCAAACAGATCAGCTCTGTATTAGCTAAGCGCCCATTTCCCTTCTGTGTAAAAGGCCTGTGCTCCACTGTAGATTAAACTGCGACTTCATCATTTTCAGACAAGGGTTTGAGTTTAATTTTGTTCGTTTTTTGTTTTTTTTGTTTTTTTAATCTGAAGTACATCATAATTTTACTTTGTTATGTACTTTATCTTCTTTATGGATGTGTGTGTGTGTGTGAGTGTTGATGGGATTGGCAGAGATTGGCAGCCTCGCTTCTGTCAGTCTGTCCGAGGGCAGCTGTGGCTATTTTAGTAACGTCACCACCACCGAGTGTGGAGTGAATGAGGAATGCTGTAAAGTGCTTTGGGAGCCACTGTATAAATCCAATGATTCATTAATACTGATAAATAATAATATTATTATTATGGTCCAGTTGGTAAGTGACTTCCTGTTAAAAACTGCAGACACAATGACATGACACAGTTACATGTTTTTATAACATTAAAAGTTCTTACATGAAATCTCACAGCTGGCGGTCTAGTCTGAATAATTCTAGATCATTTTAAAACTAAACCTGTGTTTGGCATTTCAACTGTAATACTGAATATTAACATATTTATTAAAAAGTCATGATCATTCCCACCTCATGCCCAAAGGGGCTGACACTTTTAGCCTGAATTTATATGTCCACAGAATGTTGGTTTGATGCTAAAACGACACATTATACAGTGGTCATCATTCAATACATTAGAACTGTAATGCAATCATTTAAAAACGTTTGACGTTTATTCAGTTTTAGGTACATTTCCATCTGTCTCTGTCCAAAGAAACTCAAGAGTGCCTCCAGAGCGCCTAATCTAATGTAATCTCTTTGATAGTGACTTTGGTTCTGTTCATGAAGGGTGCCCCCAGAGCGCCTCCAGAGCTTCATAAACAGAACCAAAGTCACTATCAAAGAGATTACGACTGAGGTACTTGTATTAAAACATTACACAAATAAAATTCTCCTGAGAGTAGTTTTAGACCCCATACCTTTACTTCTACTCACGTAATATATAGTACAGTGTAACAGTACTCTTACTTGAGTAATATACTGTACAGTGTACTGTACAGAGTACTCTTACTTAAGCAAAAGTTGTGGTTCCTCTTCCCACTGTGAGTGAGTCTAAAGTGACTTGAGCTTTATGTAACAATATGAAATGATTTGAACATTTGTGTTTCTTGCAGCTCCTTCAGATATGATTTAGTTTGGCCCGAGCCTGGGACAAAGTCCCGGCGAGACACTAATTAAAACTGTGTCCGGAGCCTGGAAAATGGCAAAAATCAAGTAGTAAACATGACCCAACATGCCATTGACCAGTATCAAAAATTAGAAATCGATGAGCTCTAATTTTGACCAAAGACCCCGAGAAAAAATAATGAAAGACGACTCAGTAGTGCCCCCTCAAACCTTGATTTTCATGGGGCCAATGAGAGCCTGGTAAAAAAAAATCTACGTAAAAATCTGAAACTTGCCACAAAACATAGACCATGTGAGGACATGCAAACAATGACATTGTGGCTAAACATACAAGAAGTCGGCCATGTTGAATCAAACCCGGGAATGGCAAAAGCACAGTTTTTATCGCAAACACTTCAAATTTGGCCAAAACACATCAAAACACTGATGTGGAATTTCTACAAGCAAAACAACTAAAGAATAAAATGAACTGAGAAGTTGTCTTGAATCAAAGAGTCTGATTTATTAAAGCCACAAAGAGCTGCCTGTCCCTGACAGAGCATCAGCCCTCAGCTGTGTCAGTGTCAGTGCATACAGCACATTTATACCACTCAGATAAGAATTACATGAACCAGAAAACCAGTTTAGACTCGTTAAATGAGCACAAGGCCAAAACACTTCTTGGGACATGAGATAAGCAGTTTGCCTAATATGAATCAGACAGTGGACGCAGAGCACAGTGTACTGGATCTCCAGGTCAAATGGATAAGATATAATTGAACTAAGAATTAAGAAACTGGGGCTAAGAGGTCTGCACCAGTACCCAGTCTAAATAACAAAGTACAAATTAGGTAAAACGCTGCAAGTAAAGATTTCCATAACAACACTAAACCCATGTGCAATTAAAGATTATTGTTTAGATTTTTGATGAATTCTAAAATGTGGGTGTGGCTAATCTGCAAATCAGTGGGAATTTTGAAAAGCATAAAAACGTGCGTATTTCTCACAGGTGATGTCGAATTGAGTCGGACCCATGAAACATTTGTGTGCATTGATGACCTGAACGCAACGCTGTACAAGATGTATAGCTATGATATAAAACTGCTCTACAGTGCCCCCTTGAAAATTTGAATGGGCCCACAAAATTTAGTTTGTCGAAGAAATTTGGCACATCCTTCTAGCCATATTGAACAAAAAAAGCCAATGAGAACTTACCTCTTTTATCAACCGTGTTGACATGGCAACTTCCAACATTTGTCATAGAAATACATGGGTTTTGGTTTACTGGGATGAAAAAAATGTGTTTGTCATAGAAATTTGGTACACATATTCATTCTGAACAAAAAAGCCAATGAGGACATAACTCCATCTCCAACCCTGCAGGCATGACATTGTCAGAAATAGTCTCATCAGAATGAATGGAGCAGTAACATATAAACGCTCATTTTGGGGGGAGAGGCGGTGTAAGCGGGGACGAGGGGCAGGATCTTCGCTGTAGCGTGTACGCCACGGTCGCAAGGGGTGGCGAGGGCCTTTATTGCCACGTGCGGCTTTAATTTAGCTTATTTTTGTGTCTGTTTGAAAATATCACATTTGTGGATTATTTCATGTTTTGTCCTTCACATTACATTAACTTCTATTATGAGTAATATCAGTTTGAAATAATATTTTTCTTGAGTACAGTTTTTGGCTACTCTACCACCTCTGATGATGAGCAGAGAGCTGGTTCAATTGGTTCAAATGCAGTAGCCAGGCTCCTAACTAAAAGAAGAGAACACATCGTCCCAGTGCTGGAGTCCCTTCACTGGCTTCCTGTCGAGTTTAAAATTAAATTTAAAGTCCTCCTCCTGACCATAGACTGTATACACAGTATGTGTATATAAAGACTATATACATATAAAGCCATAAAGGGCATGGCCCTATTGTATCTGCAAGATGCTATAGTACCATATCACCCAGACAGAGCACTCCGCTCTCAAAATGCTGAACTACTGGTGGTTCTAGAGTGTCTAAAAGCATAGTAGAAGGGAGAGCTTTCACTTACCGAGCTCCTGTGTTATGGAATCAGCTCCCTGCCTATGTTAAAGAGGCTTACCAAGTTTCTGTGTTATGGAATCGGCTCCCTGCCTATGTTAAAGAGGACCCACAGTCTGTAAATTTAAGACCAGGCTTAAAACTTTCCTCTTTGAATGAGCTTATGGCCAGGCCAGCTAGATGCAGAAATAAAACCTGCAGTTTTAGCTAAGCTGCCTTAGGAGCATCTGCTGGGGGAAGTATGGCAACTATGGTAACACACTATTCTGTTTCCTCCTACTTTCCCTCTCAACAACATTCACTATTCAGTTCACCTGAAGTCTGTTCATTGCTATTCACAAGTTGTTCCCTGTCCCACTCCCCTCTGGGGAATGCAACTGTTTCAGATGCCCTTCTGCTGACTGCCCAGTGATGACTGGACCCTAAATGCCCCTCTTCTACCCTGATCCTGTTCTGTGGACCCGGATCGTCCCCTTCCCTCACCTAGCTGGATGAGCCCTACTCTATCCTGGATAAGCCCCCCTCTGTCCCTTAGTTGAGTGGGCTCTGGCCCTACAGATTTGAAATTATCTGCAAATGGATGCACGTTGGTCCTGGACACATCTGCAGCCTGCCTGCCCTGGTTCAGTTCTGGTTCAGTCCATGGGAGTGGATCTCTCCTTCACTGTGGTTCTCCTTGTAGTTTGTCTTTTTCCCACTGGGTTTTTGTGACTTGTTCCTGCAGGAGGAGGGTCTAAGGACAGAGGGCGCTCTGGGACAGTTCTCCATTTGCTTGTTTTCTATGAATGTTGGTTATTCTGTCTGTTACTGACCAATGTCTGTTTCACTGTTTTCTAACTTTCATCCCTCTATTGTTTACAGTTTCTGTTTGTTGGCTAGGTCTAATGAGCTAAGTGTGAACTGAGCCTGAATCATATTTTGCATAATCATTCACTGTAAAAGCAGCATCCAGTGGCTGCTTTCACACCTATTGGCATCCTGGCTAGCCCTATTGTTTTCTTAGTTTTGCTTTGGGTCTGAGGATGGAGTTATAGATAAGAGGGAGATGATGTCTAAGCCCCCCATTCCTGTTCAAAAATGGATTGTCTTTCCTCTCAAACCATTTCTTTTCTTTGGCCAAGATTTGTACCTTGCTATCGTCTTCACTCCTACAACTTTTTGTCGAATTGACAAATTTTATATTTTTCTTTTACGATTAATACGCTGCTATGATTTTGGGCTTATACATTGAATTGAATTGATAGCTGCTAAGAGAAGTACCCTTTGGAGTAAGAAGTACCCTTTGGGGTAAGTACAGCTGTTTATTGATAAATATTGAGTTCATATTCTCTGACCCCTCACCAGTCACAAAACATCTCAGGGTCATTCACATTTTTCCTGAATCACAGTTTGAAAGTTTTGCTTGTTTGGTTTTTGTCTCTGTGAGTTTTAATGTGTTGTTTTAAATTACTTTTCTCTGTGAAATCCTTTTCACAAACTGAACAGCTGAAAGGTCTCTCTCCGGTGTGAGTCCTCATGTGCTGTTTGAGGGCTCCTGTTTGAGTGAATGCATTTGAGCAGACTGGACACCTGAAAGGTCTCTCCCCTGTGTGAATTCTGGTGTGCGTCCTCAGACATCCTTTATCTGTGAACTCTTTTGAGCAGAAGTCACATTTGAATGGCCTTTCTCCTGTGTGAGAGCGCATGTGGATCCGAACGTTGTGACTATGAGTAAAACTCTTGGAGCAGAACGGGCATCTGAACATTTTCTCACCTGAGTGCATCCTCAGGTGCTCCTTGAGCTTTGACTTTTCCACAAAATCCTTCCCACAAACAGAGCATTTAAAGGGCCGTTCTCCTGTGTGGATCCTCATGTGCTTCTTTAGAGAACCGTTTTCGGAAAAGCGCTTTGTGCAGACTGAACAGCCAAAAGGTTTCTCTCCTGTGTGTGTCATCATGTGCTGTTTTAGAGCACGCTTTTGAGAGAAATTACTAGCACAAATCGAACACCTGAATGGTTTCTCAGCGGAGTGAGTGCTCATGTGCAGTTTGAGGTTACTCTTTCCTGTAAAATCCTTTTCACAGACAGTGCATTTAAAGGGCCGCTCACCTGTATGCGCGTGCATGTGTTTCTGCAGACTGTGGTGCTGTGTGTAAGTGTTCGAGCACACTGAACAGATGAATGGTCTCTCTCCTGTGTGTGTTCTGGTGTGCACTGCCATGTGTAGTTTTAGAGTTCCCTGTTGTGTAAAGTTCTTGGCACAAACTGTACACCTGAAAGGTTTCTCCCCTGTGTGGGTCACCATGTGTCGCTTTAGAGTCCCTCGCTCTGTAAACTCTTTCGCACAAACTGGGCAGCTGAATGGTTTCTCCCCCGTGTGGATTCTCGAGTGTCATATTAGAGATCTCTTTGTTGTAAAATCTTTTGCACAAACTGAACACCTGAATGGGATTTGCCCTGTATCAGTCTCTCTATGAATCGCTTGGTCGACTGAACCTCCTGCTTCTCTCCCATTGTTCCTGTGAGCCGGTTCCTGCAGCTGTTCACTGGGCTCAAAGTGTGTTTGTGCAGTGGGACTTTCAGGTGTCCAGTCTTCAGAGTCGTCCATGTCAAAGGAAAACTGTTCCTTCCTTTTTGACTCGGAATGTTCCTCTAAACCTGCAGCTGTGTCTCTGTCCTCTTCATCCTCTTCGTCCTTTCTGCCATCCTCTTTCACGGCTCTATGGAGACACGACTCTTCCTCCTCTTCCTCGTTTTCGCTCTTGACGATAACATGGAGGATGGGGCTTTCAGAGTTTTCTCCTTTCTCCTGTTGGATTTTCAGTTACTCTGGTTCTCCTTTTATGGGGACCACACTGGAACCAGCCTCCCTTCGGCTCTGGACACCTGCAGGGACACAAACAGTCTCATGATCCTCAGTGTTTAGTCAAAACCCACTGACCATTTCTATATTACAGTAACAATAACAACAGCCTGTAATAGAATATACTGATCTGCTATTAAAGGAGCTGTACCTGATTTTTACCGTCTTAAAAACATGAAAAATAGAACTAGTTTTAAATGGTTTAAACGGTTTACAGTGGTCCAAAAATATTCCTCACTTACCTTATGAATTCTGAGCATCCTAATTATGCACCAAGATGAGTTTATAAGTGCTTTTCACAATCAGCACAGAGTTTTGCCATCAAAGTAATGCTAACAACCACTAGTATGCTAACATGCACTTCCTACTTATTGGACAATAAAACGCTTTACAATTCGATGCTGACAGTACACAGTGGACTTATTTTGACCTGTCCTATATTGTATAAACAATGTATCTGTACTGCTCAAATACATGGGCACAGAACCTTTAAAAACGTACAGCTCATTTTAAGTGACAATAATGTTTGATTCCAGTTGAATGGTATTTTAATGGGTCTGGTTTATCTTAATGTGACCACAGTGTTTAACATCAGGTCTTCTAAAGGACAGACCTGTAGTTTCAGTGGGAGTCCAGCTCTGGTTCAGGTTCTTACCTGTGCCATCCGGCTCCTCTCTGAGACCACAGGAAGCTCTGGAACAGAACACAGTTACAGTTTGACACAGTTTAGACTTAAACTTGAAATTAGCAATGGGAAGTCTGGCTCTTTTCAAAGATTCAATTATTTTGATTTGGCTCCCAGCGAAGAGCTATCTCTCAAAAGACTCTGATTTCATCATGATTCGGAGCATTTTGAACAAACTATTAGGGAATAAAATAGGAGGACGTGTCTGGGAGTCCCTGCTTAGACTGCTGCCCCCATGACCCGGCCGACGAATGAGTGGAAGAAAATGGATGGATGGATATGAATAAATGGTATGTTGTTACATTATTTTATTAAGAGATTTAATTGGCAAATATATTTTATAATCCATTCTGACATAAGGGTATATTTCTCTGTCATGTGGCCTTTAGGAACAGCGGCTGAAGATTTGGCTCGAGGAAACGGCTCTTTCAATTCGCTATAAAGAATCGGATCCGAGCCGAACGGCCCATGAAGTGCGCATGCGCACACTGAGAGCCCATCCTCCACGTCAATGACATTGCCTTTAACGCACGTGAGCAGACACACGACGTTACAATGGCAACATTTTCATCGCACCGAAGATGGACCAGTCTCTCCTCAGGCTCGGGCCCGGTCTCGTGTGGACTCGTGTCCTCCAGTGTGTTCCTGCACAGCAGTGTAGTGGTGTGATGTGTACAGTCCGCTGGGCGCAGGCTTGTGTGCTAAGAGCGTCCTTAGGCTTAGACTCTAAACTCACCCGTTGTCCAGCTCCTTTGGCTCCCACAGCTCCGGCTCCTCCTTCAGCTTCACTTCTGCCATGTTTCACTGCGCTCTGTCCGCTTTAAGGCTCCGCTAAAGCGCCCACACAGACACTAAAGGCGCACGGAGCTAACACAGCCGCACACAGCAGCCAAACTCTGCTGCCCTCTGTAGATCCGGTTTATAAAATAGTTTTACTAAATAAATGCTTTGGATGTTTTTAAATGTTTAACTCCGCGTGACCGTCTGAGTGTGTGACACAGTAGGCCTAGGTACACGCGCACAGTCAGTTTAACACACAAACTCTGTTCCACCTTGTGATGTCATGTGGTCGTACAGGAAATGCGCCACTGTGTTTCTAAACTCCATACACCTTCACTAGAATCTTTTGGATGATTTCAGCCCTGGAATTGTCAGTCTCTACTGAACTAAAGGTAAAAGGAGGTGTTAACTTGAAAACTACCACTTCATGACATCACAAGGTGAAACAGAGCATTTTGAGCTTTGTAGACAGATTAATAATGAAGGGTTACTCAAACGTGTGAATGAAACAAAACACAGCTTCGGGTATGTTTTTGAGGAGGTAACACCATTATAATATGGCTTAAGAGATATAAGTCCTTTAAGCTAAAAATTATAAAGATGCACATTTTTTTATATAATTGTACGTCAGTCGAATATTAAAAAACTGCTGTAAAAAGCTAGAGCTTTAAAGTGAATGCATCTGCGTCATGAAAAACATTGGACTGTTCCCTTAAAGCCCCAGTGTGAATGCCCAAATTAAAAGCATGTCTTTTCATTATGGATGTGTTTATTGCATTGAAAAACACGTGTCCTTACTCTGAGTGGGCTTGCCTCTCCACAGATCTCTTATTTGGCCTGGAGAAGCGCCTCATGCTGCTTGTTTCCATGGAAATATTGTTCCTTTGGCTATAATATTAAATTAAAAATAAATATTATTAAATAAATATATTCTATTTTCTATGGAATCATGCAGGTGACATGACGTCTCCAGAAAGTTACTGTAGCTTTAAAGCACATATTTTGCTTGTGTCTCTCTATAGTTATAATCTCTGACACCTGTGGATCATTATGTTAGAATTTGCACATTTTAAATCTTAATATTCATCTAAAACGGCTTAATAAAAGAAACAAGTCCAGAAACTTCCAGAAAACTGCAGTGCCAAATGGGAGCTGACGTCACCGTAAACGTCATCACAACAAAGCGCCGGATACTGTCGGCGCCCCCTATGGATAGCTGCACATCACACTAGCGAGCAGCCCATTTTTTCATTTGTACCAAAATGACACGATGCTGCCGAATCCTACAAGTATCACCGATTAAGAAAATAAAACTGGAGAAGGAAGTGCGTACGTCACAGTGGGCGTGTAGGGGTCTTGAAAATAAGAGATTAAAGATTACTCAAACATGAATCACTCCAAATACAACTTCAGAGGCTCAATGAGAAGAAACAACTAGAACATGGTTAAAAGCTCTGAAAAGTCCAGTTTACAAAATAGATCGAATTTAAATAAAGGCTGAAAACTGCAAATGAATCACAGAAAAGCAGAATGTGGAGGCGTAATCTTTTATTTGACAGTAAAGAGATATTTGTGTAGTTCATTTTCCTCACTTTTTTATGGATACTTGAATCTCAACAAAAGGCATTTACAGACAGGGCACGGCTCAGCACGTTTCTGACGATTGCTTAAATAAATACTGTCTTAATATCGACATTACAAAAGCAAAGTAGTGGTGAATGGCCACAAAATCTCTCTGATCTGTTTCTACGGTGCTCAACAGTGACCGTCTGCCCCCAGTCCAAGAAGTATATTTCCCATTCATTTTTCCCATTGACTTTCCGAAAAAAAAAGTTTGAAGGCTCAGGGTTGATCAGCTCTGTGGTAACTAATGACCACAAGACCTAGAATTTTATTTCAAATCTGTTTGTGAAACTTTACGCTGAGTTATTAAAGCATTTTGGAAAATCTTGTGTTTTAAATGTGCTTTTTGGACTTAGAAAACAACCATTATGGCTATTAGTTCGCATGTAGCTAGTTAGCCTCCACAATGCCTTTGAACTCTTAATATTTGAATTTTTACAAAAGTCTGTGGGAAAAATGAATGGAAACTTTCCTTCCGGAACCAGAGCAGACTTGGAAGTGGGTGGGACTGTGAAGCTCCATTCACACAGGGAGGAGATAAGAAAAATTCCACAAAACAAAACACGAGATTGGGTCCATGAGAATGAGACAAGGCCAGATTTTAAATATAAATTGTGCGATTCAATTAATTTAGAACTGAAGCCATGTTTAAAACCAGACCAGAGTCAGTTCAGGAAAATGACTGTGCAGCAAAATTTAAAGAGACAGTGTGCTGGGAAAACAGGTTTCAGTGATGTACAGTGATGCATCCAGTCCTGCGAGGAAGAAAAGGGGGCAGGGTTAAACCAAACCTCAAACTGAAGTGATTGGGTACATCACGATAGTTTATGTTCACGTGACGTGAAGGCTATGCAGATGACATTACAACGTCCAGAATTTTAGCAACAAGCATACGAGTGTCAATGGTGAGTCATGAAAATCTCCTCCTGTCAGAGCTGAAAACATCTAAAACATAGACTTTATATATAAATTCACAAAGCTAACCTGTTAGCTGCCACATTCCAAACAGGAAGTGAGCATGGGCATGCTTCCGGCTCTATTGACTCTTCTATTGAAAAAGTGCGGCCCCTCTCTCTGTAACTGCTGCTGTCAGACTCATCATTCTGACCTTAAAATGTTGGTTTTAACCCGCTCTACATGATATTTCACAATTTTGTCCCTAAATCAACATATGAACATTAATAAGAGACAAATCAGGTGCAGAATAAGTCAGATTTCATATTTTTGTTGTCATTGTAGCACTGCTTTTTAGAACCACAGCTTCTTGAGAAATGTAGTCAGCACTTTTTTGTCCAGACAAAACACATGAGAAAAACTGTGTGCTCCATTTTGTGGCTATTTTGTCTCACGAGATCTTGTCCCATCCTCAGTGACCATGCTCACATCTCACTGATACAGACTTTAGACACAGCTGAAGTGAACCTCTCTCTCCCACTGCCATTACCCTGCCCAGAGAAGCTGCTTTACATAGCAAATTGTTAAAGTTTATTCGAGCAAGACACAGCTCCACGTACAGACATGAGGCAAACAAAGACTAGCAACTAGCAAAGCTAACACATTTTAGCTTTGCTAGTTGCTAGCTCTGGCTGTCAGTCTGAATGTTCACACCCTCTTTAGTTCAAACTGAACTGGAGGACAGCTCAGAGTTTTATGGGAGAGGCTGAATGTACAGTGCATATCTTTTTTTTTTAAACTTAGCTCTTCGTCGTAACTTTCTTCACAAATCACCACGACTGCTGTTTAACTGAGAAAGATTTACCCAGGTACTATACCACCAAACCAATAAAACATAAAAAACGTCATATGCACTTTAATAGATGAGAACCATTAAGTACCAGGTTTGAGGCCCATGTTGTGAGGTGTAGCATGAGAACCATGCGGAAGCAACTGCCTGGTCCAAAGATGGGAAGAATACTTTGAAAATGTATTTAGTTACAGAATACTGAATACCTGCATTAAAATGTATTTTGTAACATATTCTGATACATGGTCCGATCAGAGTACTGTGTTCTGAATACTTATAATTTAAATGCACCTTGGTGTAAAAGTATTCTAATTTTAAGTTAAAAAAAACCATAGGATTAAAAACAGCTTTGTTTGTTTTACTGTTTTAAAAGCATTTCTTTTCTATTATAACGGAGTGATATGTTACAGTGGCCGATCTCTTTGGTGTTTTTTTACACCAGTGACCACATTGGTCTGGCCCCTCTGTTAACGGCTCAAACTGAAGCTGTTCCTCCCTCATGGTTCAAGACTCCATTTTGCGTAACTGAACCGAACAGCTGAAGAGCCGGTCTCCTTTGTGAACTTTGTGGTGAATGATCAGAGCGCTCTTTGAGGAGAAGCTCTGAGCACAGATCCCACATTCGAACGGTTTGTCTGCCGCGTGATTGCTCTTGTGAACATTTAGACCATGTTCTGACTGGAATTCCTTAAAACAGATTGAACAGCTGAATGGTGCATCTCCTGTGTGGATTTTCATGTGTCTCTTTACTTTACACCTTGTTCTAAATGTCTTGGTACAAACTGAACAGCTGAAAGGTTTCTCACCGGTGTGAATCCGCATGTGTGTGTTAAACCAGCCCTCAGCCACAAAGTCCTTGTCACAAACGGTGCAATGGAACGGCCGCTCTCCTGTGTGACGGATGTTCATATGGTATGCCAGGGATTTCTTTTCGGCAAAACCCTTTTCACAAATCGGACACTTTAGTCCCGAGTGGATCCTCATGTGTTTCCTTAGTTTGTTCTTGTCTGCATACCTCTTAGAACAGACAGAACAGCTGTAAGGTCTCTCCCCTGTGTGGGTTATCATATGTTGTTTAATGTAGTTTTGTTTGAAACCTTTACCACAAACTGGACACCTGTAAGGTGTTTCTCCTGTGTGAATTCTCATATGAGTTTTTAGAGCTTTCTTTTCTTTAAAATCTTTGGCACAAACCATACATTTGAACGGTCGTTCTCCTGAGTGGACTCTCAGCTTGTGTCTTGTGAGCTGACCATTTAAAGTAAAAGTCTTAGAACAAACTGGACAGCTGTAAGGTCTCTCTCCTGTGTGAATCCTCATGTGCAGTTTTAGTGTTTTCTTTTCAGTGAAAGCCTTTTCACAAACTGTACATTTGAATGGTTTCTCTTCTTTGTGTGTGAGCAGGTGCATCTTTAGACTCTGAGCTTGTGTGTAGGTCCTTGAACAAATGGAACAGCTGTAAGGTCTCTCTCCTGTGTCAATCCTCATGTGCAGTCTTTGTAGATTCTCTGTTGAAAAGTGCTTTGCACAGACAGAGCATTTGAAGGGCTTCTCTCCTGTGTGGGTCCTGGTGTGTTCCAGTTGGCGAGTGTTGGACAGAAAACTCTTTGTACAAAATGAACATTTGAAGGGTTTGTCCTCCAGGTGGTTGAGCTCGTGCCTTCTTACTCTTTTGATGGTGGGAAAGCCCTTTCCACAGTGAGAGCACTTCAGGGGTCGTGCATCAGTCCCAGAGCCCACTTTAGCACGTCTGTGTGAAG
>JACM01065391.1:0-13051 GCA_000787095.1 Periophthalmodon schlosseri
CAATTTGTGTTCTGAATGATTCATGCAAACTTTGGCTCCAAAAACGTTCATTTTGTTTTCAACATTATCAACTTAGGCTCTTTTTAAGGTAATACAGTAGGAGATGTATTTAGCAGTTCTGACGATGGCTCACAGCAGCGTCAGTTTTAAATCAGTGCTATTGTGCTTGTGTTTTCTATAGTTATAATCTGACACCCGTGGATCATTATGTTAGACTTTGCACATCACAAGATTCATCTAAAACGAGTTAATAAAAGAAACAAGTCCACATGCTGTCAGCGCCCCCTATGGATAGCTGCACATCACACTAGTGAGCTGCCCATTTTTTTTCATTTGTACCAAAATGACTGCGCGACACTGCTCAATGCTACAAGTATCACCGATTAAGAAAATAAAACAGGAGTCAGAAAAGGAAGTGTGTACGTCACAGTGGGCGTGTACCGGTGGAGGTGAAAACGGGGGCAGATCGACAAATTGGAGTCTTAGAATAAGAGATTAAAGATTACTCAAACATGAATCACTCCAAAAACAACTTCAGAGGCTCAATGAGAAGAAACAACTAGAACATGGTTAAAGATCTGAAAATATTTTTTGACATAAATTTAAAGAGTTTGTTGCTGTTTCAAAGTTCTTCTAACTTCTCAAACTGACCTGGACCCTGGAGGACTCAGAGGGAACAGCGTCACAGCACTCAGGTATAAAGAGGGCGTACATCACTGCGGCTTGGAACCATCACCCGGTCCGTGAGGCGGGGCATCTGGCATAAAAATGACTTTCATTGGTGTTTAATGTCTTCTCTGCAGATTTGAGTCTCTGAAGGATACCTGTGTAATGTTATCTGAGCATCATTTGTTCAAGCCTCAACAGTCGTGCTTTTTGTTTCTGGGTTTGGACTTGTTTTGAGCAGATGTTTATAAGGAGCTCCTTGTGTTTTTTATGATTTTAACAACAGGATTCAGTTCAAATTTCACATTTTAAACTTGTCCATAAAAACTGACAAAAAGACTGAAATTTGAACTGACAAACTAACACAAGAATCACATGTTTGTTCAGATCTAAACTACAGGGTTAGATGTTTATATGCAGAGTAAGACCCCATGGAGACACAGGGAGGGCATCTGACACATAGGGAGGGCATCTGACACACAGGGACATTTCAGAAGATGGTTGTACAGATCTAAACAGGGTCAGCAGTTTTTAAGCAGATTAAGACAGGAGATTTTGTTTGTGGGGGATATGATGCAGAGATTTTCTGATAGTGATTCTGACTGGAGGGTGATGAATCTTGCCGCCCTAGTGGACAGTGATGGAATCTATCTGATTTAATGCAGACATTACTCAAACTGAGTTCCATAGATGTTTGTATTGTAAGTTTTAAATCCCAAACTGGACCTTTGTATTTTACATGTAACATTTCTCAAGTCTCAGTATCTGATTTTTTTCTGTCTTAAAAACATAAATAACAGAACTAGTTCATTTTAAACAATTTGCAGTGGTCCAAAGTTATTCCTCTTACTTTATGCATTCAGAGCATCCTAATGATTCACCACAATGAGTTTATAAGCCCAACTCTCAGAGACCAGAGCAGAGTTTAGGTGTGACTTATTTTGACCTGAAGAGGTGCTTCTACATATATCTGTCCTGGGGCAGGACACATTTAACTCAAATACACGGAACAAATCAGGAACATGGACTTTAATGTCATTATCCAATTTCATTTCTACAGCACATTTTAGAAACAAGACCGAAACTAACTGTTCATTTGAATGTTGTATTTATAAAACATTTGAAATAATTTTGCTCCTCTGACCCTCCTCTGCATCTTCTGCTCCATCTGCTCCTCTCCTCTGCTCCTCTGACCCTCTCCTCTGCATCCTCTTTGAGCGTTTGAAATGATTGGTTTGTGGTTATAAGAGCTGTGTCTTCTTTGTGAATGGGTTAAAGTGATCTGGTGTAATTGGAGCAAACTGATGTCTATGAGGAGGAGGATGCAGAACTCCAGTGCGGTGACTCACTTCACACTGGGAGCCTACACTGACCCGGGGCCTTTAAAATGGCTGTACTTCCTGCTCCTATTCTCCGTGTACGTTCTGATCCTTGTGTCCAACCTGCTCCTCATCGTGGTCATCTGCCTCAACCGAACCCTGCACGAGCCCATGTACCTGCTGCTCTGCGGTCTCTTTTTGAATGAGACTTGGGGGAGCGCCGCTGTTTTCCCGATGCTTTTGGTCCACATAACCCGTGAGGTCCACAACATCACGTTTACCTATTGTTTCTTACAGATTTTCTTTGGTCACTCATACAGTTGTATAGAGTTTGTAATCCTCGCGGTCATCACATACGACCGGTACCTGGCAATAAGCTTCCCCCTACAGTACAGAGCCAACATGACCTCCACCAAAGTCCTGTTTCTCATCGCGTTCCCCTGGTTCTACTCTTTTGCCTTGATTCTAACTTTGGTTCTATTGACGCGTTCTTTAAAACTGTGTGGAGCGCTCATTCCCAAAGTCATCTGCAATAATTACTCCGTGGTTAAACTGGCGTGTTCAGACACTTCGGTCAACAACATCTACGGGCTCCTCATAACGATCCTCACTGTGTTTGGACCTTTGATTTTCATGTTCGTGACGTACGTACGCATTCTGAAGGTGTGTTTTCGAGGCTCCGCTCAGACTCGGCAGAAAGCCTTCAGCACCTGCGCACCTCACCTGGCCTCCATCTTGAATTTCTCATTCGGCGTGTGTTTCGAGGTGGTGCAGAGCCGCTTTGACCTACGGAGCGTGCCCAGTGAGATCCGAGTGCTCTTGTCTCTGTACTTTCTGGTTGTTCAGCCGCTGTTTAACCCTTTAATCTACGGACTGAAGCTGTCCAAAGTGAGATCTCTGTGTCTTCAGCTGCTGCGTCCTACTGTCACCAACGAGTTTAAATAAAGACATGTTTACATCATTTGTGTTTTTATTTATCGATAAAGTTTGGTTTGACTGTAAATCTGCCCCAACACAACACAAGGACATTATGCATTACTTATATTGTTATTTAAACATGTTCAGGCATTTCAGGTATTAGAACTTTAAATAAAGGCTCTCTACAGACAACAGGCTCCAAGTTCCTCCCATAGACCTATTAAAATAACTGGATAGTATGGGGTATTGCTGCTTAGAGGTGTCTCGAGTTGGACTAGTGGCCACTCATTGGTACTACAACAAAAAAAATCCCTCCTGCCCAGAAAGGATTTTTCTCATAGGGCACAATGTAATCACAAACTGCTCGTGTTCGGCTGACAGGGACTGACAGGGGCTGACAGGGCACCTACAGCTTTCAAAAATGCCAAATTTTGGGTACATTTTAACCTATTTTCAGATTATAAACTTTTTGTCAGCTCAAAATCCTTCAGCTGTCTTAAAATCAGCTTTTTAATCCTTAGCTTCGGCTCGCTCTGCTCCTTTCCTAGATATGCATTGAATGGTGCGGCCATGTTTAGGAAATAGCTGTATATATAACCTGCTAGCCGTGTTCCAAATAGGAAGTGAGCATGGGCGCACTTCCGGCTCCATCGACTCCAATTCACTTTACATCAGAAAATTGTCACTCCTCTCTCTGTAACTGCTGCTGTCAGACTCGTCATTTTGGTCTTAAAATGTTCCTAGTAACCCGCTCTACATGATCCTGGTATTTTTTATTTCACTATTGTGTCCATAAATCAAGATATGAACATAAACAGACAAATCAGGCACCTTCTTTCCCAAAGGTGACTTCTGCTAGCGTTAGCAACAGGTTTGAATTACAGCTTTGCTAAGTGCCCTCTCCCTGCTCAAACAGTGGTGCGGGTGGGGCTCGTTCCGCAGCCTTGTTCTGGATTGGCTCTTTGGTTGCTATGATAGTGGTCAGAATTCCAAATATGGAACTCGGCTCCAAATTTGCTGTTATAACTGCTATTTTCGATGAGCTTCATTTGACTGGAGCTGAACGCTATGGGTCACACTCACTTAGCCCACTTCTTTATACAGGCTATGGTTTAGGTGCTGGGCTTTGTTCCTCCCTACACTGGGATCAGCAAAAAAATAAATTATAGCTAGCATTAGCAACCTTTTCTGACATGCTAACAAAAGCACGCAGTTATAATGAACAGGATTTGATGACAGAAATGAGTCTGGCAATGATTTATGAACTTAAAATAGCAGAGGAGACATCCAGACTTTTACCTGTGATGTAACAATCCTGGAAAATTAGAAAGGTTTTATTTTTGAGTGTTCAGAGGAACAAGACTTGGGGAACAAGAATGGATGAAGCTAAATACATGTTTTTGATGAGGGAACGATTTTATAACATGATGTCATACAGTTTTTTGTATTTTCATTCACGTCAGAAATGAAAAAATACATAGCCATGTAGATTTTCCAGTGTACCACCCATTTGTCACCATAGAGATGTTTTTGTTTTGCCTGGAATGTTACATGGTATGCAATTAAACTTGTCTATCTAAATGGAGACAAGCCAGTGATGTCATTGCACCAACTTACAGGCCAGATCTGTCTTGAGGCGAGCCAAGTCACTGAAACAATGCATGGTTTTCAAACCTGCATCTGAATAAATGCAAGATAGATGTTTCCATGGAGATAAGTGGGTGGGGCACCATCCAGCAAGTTACAAAAAATACATGGTTAAAGGAGTGAAATACACAGACTGTATATATAAATGGACATAGCTAACCTGCTAGCCATTGCTTTCCAAATAGGAAGTAAACGCGGGCGCACTCCGGCTCCATCGACTCCAATTCACTTTCTGTTTACAAACTGGCCCCTCTCTCTGTAACTGCTGCTGTCAGACTCATCATTTTTGTCTTAAAATGTTCATATTAACCCGCTCTACGTGATCCTGGGGTTTTTATTTCACTATTGAGTCCGTAACTCAAGATATGAACATTAATAACAGACAAATTAGGCGCCTTCTTTCCTCGAGGTCGCTCCTGCTAGCGTTAGCAAAAGGTTTGATTGACAATGTTGCTAAGCGCTCGCTCCCTGCTAAACCAGAGGTGTGGGCGGGAAGGGGCGTTGCCTTCAATAGCCTCGCTCCGGATAGGCTCTGTGGTTGCTATGATACTCGTGGTTGGAATTCCAAATATGGAACTTGATTCCACATTGGCCCCTATAACTGGTAGCCTCGATGAGCGATAGGAGTGAAGAAATAGTGAATTAAAAGAGTAATTAAGAGAAACTTTGGCGCCATCTGCTGGATACATGTATATACTGCAGAATGAGGTGTGCTTCATTGAGCTCTGTGGTAACATGTACAGTTTAGAATAGTTTAAAAACTCTAAATATGTGAAAACTTGTAAAAGCGCCCAGTTGAAATACAGAATGAAGTTGAAGTGTAATTTTCAGTTGAATGTTTGAAGACTTGAGACTGGACAAAGTTTTGGCGAAAATACAACAGCAACTTGTGCCTCGCTCCCAGTTATGACATCATTTGATCCAAAGAGTGTGATGAAAATAGGCACAGACATTTAAGCCGTGTGAGTGAAGTGTCTTGCCCATAGACACAACAACAACATGGTAGGTGAGCTCTCTGTCCCATTGTCATCTGATCAGGAGCTGGGGGTTGAACTCTTGATCAATAAACCCACTTCCTGTCTCCAAACCTGACTTCACCCTCAAAAGCACACCTGACTCCTGGGCTCAAAGTTCTGAGTTCAAAGCAGCAGCAAAGAGTGATCCCTGAGGAGTTTCATCACTGTTTATCTCATCAAACACAGTGTGACCTCAGGGACCAATCAAACGCAGAGGTCCGGTCACATGTCCACAGAGGGCCGAGGTAATGGCGTCCCATTGGACCAATCAGGGCAATAACAGGACATTAACGAGAGTCCACTTCATCAGGATCAAAACAAGAAGATATTTAATGTTTTAATTATGTAAAAGTGAACTTTGTCCTGTGTTTGTGAAGATGGACAGATATAGTCTTGTTTACATTGGTTTATTGTGGTTTAAAAGTGTCTAAAGTGTGGGCTTGTAGTTGACTAAAGAAACTCTAAAATCTAAAGACATGAATCTGACTCAAACTACACTCACAAGACTACACCTGCAGGGGGAGCTCATGCAAAAACTACTATTTATGCAGAAAAAAGTTTGCCTGGGATCCAGAACACACAGTTCTTCATTACTTTACGAAGATGTGAGTCTTGTCACAATTTTGCCTGGATCCAGAACACACAGTTCTTCATTACTTTACGAAGATGTGAGTCTTGTCACTGGTGAATCTCCCTGTTTTCAAATGGAGGCCTCTGTGGTACCTCCCAAAGCGGTCTGGCCATGGAATTATAATCAGATCTGGAAGATGAACCAAAGATGGCGTCTTTTGGTTTCAATGACCTGAAATGAGAGGCTAATACTCATGTCCCACAACAATAAGGTTCCAGGTTCGAATCCCCGGTTTTCTTTGTGGAGTTTGTCCATCAACCCAAAAAATGCACAACAGGTCAAATCCTCCAGCTAAGGTCGTCCTGATCAAGCCTAGACCAAGATCTGGAGATGGGTCCCCTGCTCCTCACAGGTTTAACCCAGAGACTCTGAAGGATGGGTCAAGTGCAGGTCCAACCCTGAGACACTGAAGGATGTCTACAGTGACAATAAAGACCATATTACTCTATTCTCTGATCTCTGTTCTAATGTTGTTTCCTCATCACAGACATACCTGGAGTTGCGTTTTGCTTCATTCACACATGTTTAACACGCAAACCCTGCATATTTAGGCAGAGTTTTTCTCTCAACAGAAAACACCTCTGTTCACCTTGTGATGTCACCAAGTGGTAATACAGGAAGTGTTATCCATGGATCTATAATAAGAACTGGAGCTTCGGCCCAGAAAAAATTCTCCCATAGAGCAAAATGTAACAGAGAGTTAGGGTTATTGTACCTGACCTCTGACCTGACCATAGAGCACAATGTATTTTTGTGAATTCAAACTGCCCTGCTCCTTCTCACGTGCACTCCTCCTGTTCTCGTGCACTCCTCCTTCTCTTGTGCACTCCTCCTGCTCTCGTGCACTCCTCTGAGCCATAGCATTTAAAGCCCTGTATTTCTGTCTCTCTCCAAACCTGACTCAGTCTCTCTGCAGAAGTGGGTTCATTTTTCTATCAAACTAAAGAGATGTGTGCACACATACTGATCACCTGTTTGTGTTTTGAGCTGTTATTGTTCTTGGTTTGAGTTTGGATCATTGAAGTATCATGTATTCTATCTGGAGGTGTGTTTGTGTCTGTGGCTGTGACTGTTTTAAATCATAAAGACGTCTGGTTTTTGGTATAAACTATAAGAGAAAGAGAACAGAGTGTGAACCTGTAACTTCCTTTCTTACTAACTTCATCAGATTCACCTTTAACTGAACAAACAAAAATGGCCTTGTTTATATTTAAAATACTTTCTATGAATTAACATTTGAATCTATATGTTTAAACACTTTTCATGGACATGTTTAACTTGTTTATTCTGAATGCACCTGGCAGAAAACAGCAGAGTTTTGGTTTGACTGGTTCAGTCTCTCTTTTAAACCTCTTTCACTTCTGGTCAAGTTCTGGATTTATGGCAGTTTTGTTTCTGTTTAAAATGGCTCCTCCTCAGTTTAAAGTTTAAAGCCCTCGTTTTCTCAGATTATTTTTGTGATTTGTGAATTATTGACGGTAGAATCTTTGCTCTGTTCTGATCACAGACTCAGAGATCGACACAAGGAGAGCATAAATGTTTTTATATTTTATTGGATCATTTTGCTCGTCTAAATCTGACCCTGTATTTTAATGGATACAGTTTAAACATATAATGGGATTGTATACTTGAGAATTATAGCTTTTGGATAGTTTGATCAGATTAGGACATGCTAACAGTCGCTGATGTTACGAGAGCGGCACAAAGTGAAGCCGGGATAAGAAAGTAACTCACATAAGTGAAGCCTGGAGTTTTCTCACATCTGACAGTGGCATCTGTGTCCTGCAGGGGGCAGCACTGTGCATCAGACCAAGGGCCAAACACTACAATGTTTTATAGTTTAGTTGAAATGGTCTTTGATTATTGTCATATTTTAAGTGTCTATGTCAGGTGGGACGAATTATTTTACTAAAACACTTAAGATCATTATATTTAAGATTTTACAAAAAAATGACAATTCCTTTTACTAGTTCAGCCATTTTTTAGGTTTCACATTTTACTTCCTGGTTGTAAATCATGACATCACACTGAGGACTTCTATAACTGTTACCAAGCAACCATGTGGTACACTGGGCCAAAACTCCTCTAATGTCAGAGATTATTCTGTGACAAATAAAAATCAATATAAAAAAAAAAAAACACTTTATTTAGTTGAAAAAAATGTTTCAGTCTCAGAAAAAAATTGTTTCTTCTGTAAATTGTGCTAAATGTTTGAATAGAATTCTCCCAGTGTGATATCATCAGTGTGATGTCATCAGTGTGGGACTCTCTACTTCCTGTAAATTTCTTCACAAACTGCTTCTTGATTTTTATAAAACTATCATTTATATTTAAACAGGTTTTGTACTAAAGATTAAGTACAGATAAGAAAATCATCAAACCTCACACTCTCTTTAAGGGGACAGGCAGCTGTTGTCCACTCTGACCCTTACCATGCGAGGGCCGTCCCCGTTCCGGCGCCATAACTCGACTCCGGTGGCGTCCTTTGTCCTCTCTGCGTACTCTCACCCCGGCTCTCTGCGCTGGCTCTTCTTCTGTGTTCTGCTGCTGCTCTACGCTCTCATAGTGTTCTCCAACCTTCTTCTCATCATCGTCATCGCTCTGAACCGCAGCCTCCACGAGCCCATGTACGTGTTCCTCTGCAGCTTGTTCCTAAACGAACTCTACGGCAGCGCGGCGCTCTTCCCCTTCCTCCTGGTCCACATTCTACGGGACGCGCATGTTGTTCCCGCTCCCTTTTGCTTTTTCCAGATTTATGTCATACACGGATACGGGACGGTGGAGTTCTTCATGTTAGCTAGCATGTCGTACGACCGCTACGTGGCCATTTGCCATCCGCTTCACTATAAATCTATCATGAGCGGGAACAAGATGGCCGCCCTCATTTTGTTCCCATGGACATATGCTTTAGTTGTGAAGGGAATTATGGTCGGAATGAGCTCATCTTTGGAACTTTGCAGTAACGTGATTGACAAAGTTTACTGTGATAATTACCCCATAGTGAGACAGGCCTGTTACGACACCTCCATCATAAACATATACGGCATCGTGGGGACGTTTAATACCATCGTTTTCCCATTCATCACCATTTTATACACATACGGCCGCATACTCCAAGTGTGCCGGAGCGCCCCAGGGCAGACGTGGCACCGAGCTGTTCACACCTGTGGGCCTCACCTGGCCTCACTGCTCAACTTCACCGTGGCCTCGTTCTTTGAGGTCCTTCAGGGACGCTTCAACATGAGCTACCTCCCAAATGCCCTACGCATCTTCCTGTCGCTCTACTTCCTCCTGTGTCAGCCACTCTTCAACCCGTTAATCTACGGGTTAGTTTTGACCAAAATACGACTCGTCTGTAAACACCTACTCTTCAGATATGTACAGAAAGGCCAATGATGGAGCAGCAGAAACCAAAATGTCCTCCAAAGTTAGTTAACTCAGTCCTATTTTTGCTCTATAGTTATCATTTCTGACACCGTGGATGATTATGTTATAATTTATACATTTTAAATCACAATATTCAACTAAAGCGACTTAATAAAAGAAATAAGTCTGCTAACTTCCGCGTTACAAAACTGCGTTGCCCAGTGGGAGCTGACATTGCCATAAACATCATCACAACAAAGCGCCACATGCTGTCGGCGCCCCCTATGGATAGCTGCACATCACACTAGCGAGCAGCCCTATTTTTTTACCAAAATGACTACGCGACCCTGCTGAATCCTACGAGTGTCACAGATTAAGAAAATAAGACTGGAGAAGTGCGTACGTCACAGTGGCGTGTACCGGTGGAGCTGAAAACAGGTTGATCGGCAAAATGGAGTCTTGAAAATAAGAGATTAAAGATTACTCAAACGTGAATCACTCCAAATACAACTTCAGGTGAATAAACGGTGAGGGGAAACAACTATAACATGGTTAAAAGCTCTGATTAGCTTGAGGCTTCCGCGCTGTGGAAACAAATGACCACAAGACTTATAATCTATTTAAAATGTGTTTCTGAAACTTTATAAAAACTTATTAAAGCATTTTGCCGAATCTTGTGTTTTAAATGTTCTTTTTGGACATAAAACAACCGTGTTCTTGATATTAGTAAGCATGTAGCTGCTTAGCACATAGCGGGTTATCCTCCACGATGTCTTTGGACTCTTAATATTTGGATTTTTGGAAAGGTTTATGGGAAAATGTACTTCCGGAACCAGAGCGGACTTGGAAGTGTGTGGGCCTGCTGAAGTGTGTGGGACTGTTGAGCTATATTCTTTAGGCTATGTTCACACTGCAGATGTGTGGCCCAAGTCGGATTTTTTGTTTGCATCTGATTTTTTTATGTAGTCGTTCACATTACAACAAAAATGTGACTGGTATTTATCTGTTATGTGAATGGAATGAGGCCGAAGTGAACACAACAGAACTCAACAGAACACAACAGAACAAACACAACACAACAGAACACAACAGAACTTAACAGACCACAACAGAAAAAACAGAACGCAACAGAACAGAACTCAACAGAACACAACACAACAGAACATAACAGAACAAACAGAACACAACAAACACAGCACAACAGAACTCAATAGAACAAAACAGAACAGAACACAACAAATCTCAACAGAACACAACACAAGAGAACACAAAAGAACTCAACAGAACAGAACACAACAGAACTCAACAGAACACAACACAACAGAACAAACAGAACACAACAAACACAGCACAACAGAACTCAATAGAACAAAACAGAACAGAACACAACAAATCTCAACAGAACACAACACAAGAGAACACAAAAGAACTCAACAGAACAGAACACAACAGAACTCAACACAACAGAACTCAACTCAACAGAACACAACAGACCACAACAGAACTCAACAGAACAAAACAGAACACAATACAGCAGAACAAAAGAGAACACAACAGAACTCAACAGAACACAACACAATAGAACACAGCACAGCAGAACACAACAAAACTCAACACAACAAAATACAACACAACAAAACTCACCACATCAGAACACAACACAACAGAAAAAACAGAACACAACACAACAGAACTCAACAGAACACAACAGAACATAACAGAACACAACAAATACAACTCAACAGAACACAATAGAACAAAACAGAACACAATACAACAGAACTCAACAAAACACAATACAACAGAACACAACAGAACTCAACAGAACACGATACAGCAGAACAAAACAGAACTCAACAAAACACAATAGAACAAAACAGAACACAATACAACAGAACACAACAGAACACAATACAACAGAACTCAACAGAACACAACAGAATAGAGTACAACAGAACTCAAGAGAATAGAACACAGCTCAACAGAACACAGCACAGCAGAACACAACAGAACTCAACACAACCAAACACAACACAACAAAACTCAACAGAACACAAGACAACAAAACTCAATACAACAGAACAAAACACAACACAACAAATCTCAACAGAGCACAAAAAACCTCAACAGAACACAACACAACAAATCTCAACAGAACACAAGAGAACACAAGACAACAGAACACAACATAACAGAACACAGAACACAAAAGAACTCAACACATCAAAACTCATCACAACAGAACACAACAAAACTCAACACAACAGAAGACAACAAAACTCAACACAACACAATAGAACACAACATAACAGAACTCAACAGAACAGAACACAACAGAACACCACAGAACTCAACACAACTCAACAGAACTCAACTCAACAGAACACAACAGAACAAAACAGAACTCAACAGAACACAACACAATAGAACACAGCACAGCAGAACACAACAGAACACAGCACAACCGAACACAAAAAACTCAACACAACAAAACACAACACAACAAAACTCACCACAATAGAACACAACAAAACTCAACAGAACACAACACAACAAATCTCAACAAAACACAAAAAAACTCAACAGAACACAACAAAACTCAAAAACACAACACAACACAACAGAACACCACAGAACACAACACAATAGAACACAACAGAACTCAACATAATAGAACACAACACAACAGACCACAAAGCCAGACGCAGCGCGTTGTGTTTGAGGAAGTAAACATGGCTCTGAGTCGTGTCAGTCCTGGCGCATTTGTGGTCCCCCCCCCATATATTAATGAAGCAACATCTTTCCTCCATTTACTGTTCTGCTTCGTCCATCATCTCTCTTTGCACACTTGTGTATATTGGCTCAGAATTGTGACGTTTGTCCCGGCAATGTCTATTGATGACGTGTAAGTCACATGACTGAGTGACATGTGTTCAGACTGCAGTCATATTGGAGACATATCAGATTTATGACGCATACGAATGAGGCCTGGGTCAGATTTGAAAAAAACGGAATTGAGCCATTCACAATGACATGAAAAAAATCACATACAGGTCACATATGGGTAAAACACATCAGATACAGGTCACATGGGTAAAACAATCGGATTTGGCCTGAAGTGTGAACGTCGCCTGAGAAAGCCTTATGTCAAAGCCTCATCTGCTCTGTGTTTACTCAGGTCTTTAGTCCAATAAAGACTCACATATGTCAACTTCTGTGTTTGACCCTGAGTCTAACGCTTTCAGTGAACCGCTACTGATACTTTGCAGTGAAAAAATAACAAAATAGGAAAATAAGAAAAATTAGAGTAAAAGTTGTAAACATGGTTGCCCCCCTCCCGGTCCCCCTCCCGATCCCCCTCCTGGTCCTCCCACTGGTTCCTGGTTCCTGGTTCCTCCTTCGAGTTGATCCTTTAAAACGCTGTCTCTGTGTCGTCTGCGCAAATCAAACATAAAACTGCACAGATTAAGAGGAGAAGAAGAGTGCTT